>VWZS01005537.1:193120-252451 GCA_013397075.1 Rhabdornis inornatus | reverse complement strand
GGAGTTTTCTCTTTATAGAATTCTAACCTGTTTAATAATAAAGGTTGTGAAGATTCATGAAAAAAATTGGTGGAGGCTGCTGAAGATGTTCTATTTTGTATCATCTGGTGTTATACAACTCTAGATTCAGGTGAACCTCTATGATTAGGTTTAAAGTGTGAGTATATAGCCTCCTTCATCAGTGAGCTAAACAAAAAGAAATGTAGCCTACTATAAAAAAAAGAAGTAACTGATAATAACCAGATGAACTGAAGTCTCTTAATATCTTGAGAATAAATGAAAGAAAAATAATTCAACAGTTTTGACATTTGAAATATTTTACTCAGTTTCAATTTTCCCAAAACAAGATTAACAGTTCAAACAATAACAGACTTATGTGATTAAATGAAAAAGTGCCTAGAAACTCAAGTATAAAGGAGAAATTAAATAAATCTCTTTTCATTCAGCCTCAATGAAATAAAAACAGAATAGTTACAAACATTAAATTATTGTATCCTCTGGTACTAACAAAAATATTTAAAGAAAAATGCTTAACCTTACCTTGTAAAATAGAAGAATAAAATTGATAGCAAATGCAACAAATAGAGCAAGAAACCTTAAATTGTAAAAATTTCTTGCCAAGTAGTGCTGAAAGTAAAAAAAAAAAGGTAATTAAAGGTAACCTGTGGATAATATCAAAATAGGAAAAATAGATAGCAAGATTTTTATAACAGTAAATACATAATTGTGTTGCCTTCATGCACAAGTTATAATAAGCAAGAGCATTTCTTGGAAGCCTATTCTCCCATTTCATGATAAATGGAATTTAAAATAATGGTCTTAAAATTATAAATCAGAGAAGACTGAAATAGAAAGAAGTGTGGAAAGATATGTTAGAATACTGGAAAAAAACTACTTGAGAGTTTTCAGAGAATTCAACATTTCATGGTTTTAAGAACAAAGAAAAATAGAAAGTAGAGTTAAAGATTCTAGAAGTTAGATTATGGAAAATAGGAAGCTCCTAAAAAGGAGCGCTAGAGGCTAATCTGTCCTTTTAGAAATTACACACAGGGACACTTAATTATGTTACTCTACAAAATATTACAAAATCACAGGGGGCTGACTACAGCCAATCATCTGAACACTCATGCCAATGTTCCCTTTATGATGACATTTCTCCCTTAAATATCAAAAAAGGGTTCTACAAATAAAAATTCCATGACTAAAGCGCTTAAGACAAACTTACAAGCATCTTTGTTTGATAAATTTCCAAAGCTTTGAAGAAGTTAGCCATAACAGCTTCTGGTTTCTCAGTTTTTTGTCCATGCCTTCTCTTCTTTTTCTTCATTTTTCCCTCTTCTAGCTGCTCATTTTGTACTTCCTTTGCTTTATCTTGTTTCTCACCATCTTCCATGCTAGAAGAAAGGTTAACTAAACAAAAATATCTAGCAAAATGTAAATGCATTCATTTTGAATGAATTTGAATTCATAAAGTTTGCCTTTGAAATTTAGTTGTTATACTCTATGTAGCAATAGAGGAATTTAGTTTCTAACCAGAAAAAAAAAAAAGAGAAAAGCTGTATTTGCATATGTGTGACATAATGTTCAGGCATCAATGTGATGGTCGTAAAGTCCTGAGGACCCCGATGGCACACTTAAAAAATTAGCTTTGGCAGATAATAGGAGAAAGATAAATGACTCTGAAGTAAATATTTTAAACATGAAGCAAAATAGAAAAAAAAAAAAAAGAAAATTATTAATAGCTTCTGAATCTGTAAGAATCCCTCTTGTCTGCCTCTACAAATATTTTAATCTGTACTACAATATGGCTGCAGATCCAGGCAGGCAGAATGCTTCTTAATAGTAGGATGCTGCTAAAGCAAGGTAAGTTTTTTAAATACTGTTTAGGCAGTATCTATAAGATGACAGGACAAAGGAAAGCATCTGCTGCTTCACAACTCAAGAACTGATAAAACAGCAATAAGTAAATGGTTGGGTTAGTTAAATCTTGTGTTTTAATGATCCTGTATTGTTGCATGAAAATTGTATTGGGTAGTAGTGAAAGCAGAAAGCAATAATGATAAATTGCAGAGGATTTTTTAAGATTGGTACCCATTTTTAAAGGAAGTCATGGGAATTCATGGGAATTTTCAAAAAGACAATGGCCACAGGTCTATATATGTGTAATTGTCAAGGGCCACAAAAATCAGATTGCCATTGTGTTGCCTACTGAAATGGTCTGCCCTCTTTTAGTATATTTACAAAATACTTAGTATGTGCCTCTTAGTATATTTTCAAAATGCTGATGAGACAAAGTTTACATAAAGTTCTTTGAATACTGAGAATTTCTTGCATTCTTTCTATCCAAATTATTTAGCATTTGGAAGCACCAAGGAGTTAAACTGAAATTTTGTAAAATTTACTTACTCAGCCTTCTCAGCTTCTGTTTTTATTTGTGTTCCAGCTTCTTTTGCAATTTCAGATATCTGCAAGAAGTATTTTAACTGTCAAAATAAAATTCTAGTAACTTTGGTTACTGTCTTCTAAGAAACAAAAGAATAATATTTTTATAGCACTTCACATGTTTAAAGCATTCGATTTTTAGAAAAAAGAGAGCTTAGGCTCTGTTTTAACAGTGAAAGTGGCAGGAATTTGTCTGATAGACTTTTTCAGTATAGTATTAGCAATACTCCAACTAGTCCAGTTGACTGAACAACTTGATTATACACAGTGATCAGGCAAATTATATGACCAACTGAAAATGAAGGTAACTACATCCAGATCATGTCCTGGATACTAAAGTCACCCATAAAGATTCAGTGGAGTTACTGACTGTGCAAAATGAGCACCAGTTTTCCCCTTTGCAAATATGAAATAAGAAACAATACGTTAATGTTATCATCAAAAATCTGAAAAATATCTATGTAACTATCAGATATTACAAAACTCAATTATTTGGCCATAATCCAGTAATGCAACTGAAAACAGACAAATACTTAAAACAACTTCTACTTACACAATGTTTTCTTCAAGCTGTTTATCTTAGCTAGGCTCATGGTTCATTAAACCTTTACTGACACACCACACAACCCTCTTAAGTGTGTGTTTACAGCTTTCCCTTGAGCTAAGGAAAAGCCAATACACAATTTTACAGATGGCTAACTGCAGCAAAGAAGCTGGGGCCTGGATATCAAACACCTTTAGGCTTGGTGTTACAGGATCTAAGTAAACTCGTTGCAAATGCAGTTTGAGTATCTAAGCTTCAATGGAAGCCTAAGAAGTGCAGGTCCTGACATCCTAGACTCACAAAGAAATCAAAGGGCTGACATTTGTCTCTATTCCCTTTTGCAAAACCCTGTCTTAACTCTTAATCCTCTTCTGTAGTCTCTTGAAGTGCTTAGACAGCAGTTGTCTATTGGTCCTACATTTCTGGTTAATACATATATACAGTTATCTAAACTTCCTGCCACTATTCATCTGGATGCCTTTCTCTCACAAGTACTTGGGAAAGGGATATAGGAAACAATTTATTAAGTTGATCTTGCCTTGTTTATCTCACATATTGCCTGTGGAACTTCACCTACTAAATGATGCAGGTATAACTTTCACAAAGAGTCTCCCCTAAGATCTCAAACTGATGGAGGGTAATTGAGAGATCATTTGATGATGCTTGGTTCTTCTACAGGGTAGGGTGGTAGAAGAATGAATAAATCCCTATCCATCTTATCCATATATGCTCTCTCAATTTTCTCTTTTCCAGGCTGAAGAGTCTTAACCTACTTAATTCCATATACAAGATTTGTTCCATATAAGGTTTAACAGTTCATTGATCTTCACTGAATCATTTCCAGTTTTATCACACTCCTTTTGAAATGAGGGAACCTGGTCTTCAAGACACAGATAAATTAAGGTTCATGGAGCATAATAATATGGGGGTTTCCTCTTTTCCTTTCTCAACAATTCAAAATTTCAGTTGGCTTGAACTGACATTATCATTGAACTGATATTGTTGTACAACTCAATTATATTCCCAAGATTTCATACTCAAACAGTAACGAGATCAAAATGAAGCATTTTACAGGTAAAATTATAACTTTTCCTCCTGTATTCATCACTTCAGTGATTTTTATCTGTTATTTTAAGGTTAACTTCACAGTTAGCTCTTGATTTTTTTGCTACCAGTAATTAGATTTATCAGCAAACTGTTCTGTCACTACTACTTTTCTTTTCTAATTTGTGAACCCACATAACTCTCAGCACAGATTCCTGTAGAACCTTACAGTAAAAGGCTTATCATATATTATTCCACTGGTTATTTTGCAGTTTCTCTGGATATATGGTAAATGTCACACTGACCTTATCAGTACACTTTTCCAGTACATAGACCTGATTTTCTATTTCTTTCTGTGTGTGAATTTTATCATTGCAGATGCCTAAGAAAGACACAGTGACTCCCTGAAGGGAATTTTTGATTCTTGCACTGCTGTTTCTGCTTTGGGCTCCACTTACTCCTTATATCCACTTCTCTAATTAGATTATGCGAGGCAGTTATATACACAGTGTGAAATGAATTGCAGTTCTTGTAATTGCACTAGAATTAGTGCAAACATTGCTTTGGTAAGTTTCACTAGATAACAGAGGCAAAAGCTGGATAAATTGCATAACTGACTTCACATTAATGACTCAAACTATCTGCAAAAATTAAAGAGCATTTTCATTGATAGTATCAAACACATCTGTGAGAAATGTACAAATCAAAGTAAAGCAAAGAATATTCTAGTGTTTATTCAGATCTGAATTAAAATATTTACTTCAACTATTGCAGAAAATGTTAAAGTGTTTACGTATACCTGCCAAGATTCTTGCATTAAAATAGTTATTTTTAAATAGCAACCACATTATGTTTATGCTAAATGAGACAGGATTTTAATAGAATGTAATTTTAAAGTCCTCACATAAAAACAACTTAATAAACAAACAAGAAAAACAAATGCAAAAAATTTAGTTCAGTTTAGGCAGCAACCAAAATCTGGGGAAAGATACACATTAGGAGAAAAAATGAACTAAGAAGTTGCACAGTTTAGATTTATCTTGAAAATATCTGAAAAGTAGATCATAAAGAGATGGGTTAATGATGTGGGAAAAGATATTTTTGAATAACAAGTAGAAACAGACCTGAGGTGTAAAGTGAAACATAATGCCTTCCAAATATGATAAATAAATTTGGGTTTTCACATTTAGTTCTATCCACTTTTACACAGAAAAATATTCTCTTTAGTGCAGCTGAGTGGAACAAAATATATTGTTTATAAACCAGAATAGAAGTAAAGAATAATTACACGATAAACATCAAACTAACAATAAATCCAGGCAAATATATTTCAAATAATAGGAAAAAAAGGATGCTGAATTGCATGCAAAGCATATAGAAGAAAGATGTTAATGATAAGGCATTATTGTGGAGATAATAAGTTGTAAAAGTACTTGAAGTACACTGTGAAAATATGGGGTATGCAGAATAAACAAGACCATAAATCATTTAAAGCAAAATCTATGACTAGAAATTTGCTAGCAGTTTATGTTTTGAATAAAGTCCAAATGAACAGTAGCAATTTGCTGCACTGAAACCTAAACACTGGGCTGAATTTTTCTATGACAGACTTTCCTATTGGTTTTTAAATGAGTAGAGATTATAAAGTGTGTTCTTACTGATAATATATATTAATCAGTTAAATATCAAATCTGTTATTAACATTCAGTAGTTTATCATTATTATTTTAATTATAATAGTTAATATTATCTTGAATACAAAATCTCTTTAATTTACCTGTAATCTTTTTTTCTTGTGAACTGTGTTTTCCAAAGGTGTCTGGATCTCAGTACCAAGGATTTCTGCAATATCTCCAAGTCCAGCATCATGACCATGTTTTGATCCTTCTTTCTTTGTAGGAATGCCAAAAATGTCTGCAATTATGTCAGTTTCTCCCTTTTCACTCTTCACAAACTCCCCAAGTTCAGCTCTTATGCCATGCTCAGCACCTTCAGCTTTTTCTGCCTCCATAACATCATCATGGATTCCAAACTGTGTTGGATCAGGCATATCCCCTAGTATTTTTGTAACTTTTATGTTTTTGGCTCCTTCAACCAGGCCACCCCCAAATACAGTGCTCCAAAGAATCTGGAATATCCCCCACACTATAGAAAAGAACATTTGGAATGTCCCTACAAACACGATCCAGAAAAAGGAGAAAAACACTTTCACCATCTCTTTAACTGTCATCTTTTTAACTTTCCTGTACTGTTTCCTTAGGTTCTTCACAGTGACCATTTTTAAAAAGTTGGCAACATTCTTCTTCACTGCAACACAGGCCACTGCAAAAGCTGAAGCAGGTTCCAGGGACTTTTCTTCTTCCTCATCATCTCCAATATCCACTACATAAACAGGTTCTGCCTCTTCCTCCTCCTCAGGCCTCTCAGATGAATCTGTTTCAGAGATCTGGGATGCTAACTGCATTTCAAAAATTGTATCCTCACAGAAATTCACAAAGAGTTCCATTTTTTCTTGTTCTCCACCTTCATTTACAACATCAAATATGAACTGTCTTTTCGATTCCTTCACCTGTGGCTTCTCCCACTGCATTCTACTTGATTCACTGATTTCAAAGTAAACTCTTTCTATTTTCTTGGCCCCACCCATTATTTCAATACGGCCAAGGTATGGTTCAAAGTAATTAAGAACACTCTCTGCAGGCTCAAGTAAGCTCTGAAGGCGTGGATCATTAGGCATGTGCTCTGAAAGGTTTGTTAGCAATACTACTACATTAAATCCAATGTCTTTGGCTGGTTCATGGAATCTTTCCACAAAGTCAACATAATTAAACATGTCGTTTTCATCAGCTTCTGTACAGGACAGCAGGAATTCAATCTCTGACTGTATGTATTGCTTTTGAGCCTCCATTGATTTCTGAAATTCCTTCTTGGAAATTATTCCTTTACCATCTGGATCATACTCTTTGAAAGCATCTGAATTAGTCAGATCTTTTAACTTCAGGAACATGTCAAAGAACTTCAAAATCATTTCTACATTGCTAGATGATTCTACAAGCGTGTCCACCATTTGTTTTCCAATAGTTCCATTTACAACGTTACCTAAGTAGTGTGTTATAACAGAAAGTTATTTGACAGCTACATTTAAAATAATGACATTTCATATTTGTTCTGAAAAGAAAACAAAAATGTTCTTAAATATTAGTATTTTTGTTCCAACATGCTTTTCTCTAGGACCCCTCTATTTCATCACTATGTATATTCCAGAATAATTCTTAATAAATATGAAGAATGTATTTTTCCCCAAAAATTACATAAAGTAAATTAAAAAGCAGTTTAGAAAGAGGAACATAATGATTGTGCTTTACACTAGGAAGGTGAGATAATCATATTTGATCATAAAGAAAAACAGATCCAACCTTCAAGCAGTGACAAGAGCATCACTACCATATCCTTTAGTAGATCTAGCAGTTCCTTAAGCAATTCAATCTGAGCAGAGTCCTATCAAAAAAAAAAAAAAGACTGTAAGATTGTTTTTAATTTGTGTTTATATGGAAAATTAAATAAGTTTAGAGAAGAACGGTATTAAAGATGATCAGCTAAATTTCATTCACATTGTTCAGCAACATTTCATTGTCATTTTATTATGATTGCTACAAGAAGTCTAATACAACATGTAACTTACTGCAGCAGAGGTATTAACACCATAAAGTTAAGCTTTAATAAAGCATTAAGGAGTACCAAAGTGCAGGTAAAAAACAGCAGAAACAAACAAACAAACAAACAAAAGGGTTGCTACGTGGATCTGAAAGTATCATTCTCAGAAAGAACCCATCCTTTTTCACTTCACTGGCAATATTTAATGGCATAATGCATTACCACTCAAAGAGGACTAGAACTGTTTAGTATAATTACAGAACATGATAAGTCTAATGTAGATTTGTGTTTGACATTAAGGCCCTAAATACTATTCTCAAAATTCTGATATACTTCTATAGGGTGGGAAGAAATAAGTCAGAGGATAGTAGAGACACTGAGTAAGAAAAGAAATTACTTTTGGCACTGTTGCATTCAGTGCAGAGCTTGAGTGTATGGATACATTAAGCAGAAGTCACAAAGAACACAGAATCCTGACACTGGAGTGGGACTCCACTGTGCTCTGTACAGTGAAATGAACAGTGCCTGTGCCCCCATGCTCAGTGTCTTTGATTAATTAACTGGGTAAGCTGACCAAATGTCACACTCCTTCCCCGTTTGGATCTTTCTCATGCTTTTTATGATGCTTCTGCTCTGACAGATCTTCCAGTTTTGGCAACAGGGAGGAAGGGACCAAAGTGCCACATTCATTATCAGAAAGGTATAATTGAGCTGCAAATGTCAAGCTTGGTTTTAGTGAAGTTGAGTGCACAGTGACAATTAATGTTGAAAATACCTGTGAAAGTTTCATTTGCATATTGGCAAACACATGAAGAAAGCCAACAACTGCATCCCACAGCCTACTATGAGCCAGACTCTGTTGATTACCTATGCAAGGGCCCTAAAAAATTAAGAAAACCACATTTTTTATTTATGTCAAATAAACCAAAACAAATAAATCAAAAAGAAGTTTCAGGAAGCCATGAAGCTACGTGAGAAGGCTTTTCAAGACCTCTGGGTATCTAGTCCATAAAGACCAAATTGTATTCTGTTAAATTCATAGCTGTTTGTGTGTTTCAGTTTTCACTTTACACTGGTCTAGTGATTCCATGTAACTTTATCAAAATTTTAAAAAAATAAGTGCAAAGCATTTACAAATTTACAAAAGAACATGATCATGCTGTGTGAGCATGAAATTTCTCTGTTAGTACCTTGAGAAACACATTTTGTTTACCTGGATATATTCTGTAAGAGAATTGAATATTTGTTTGGTGACAGCCAAAGCTTTAGAAAAGTTACGTTGTCCTGATTCATCAATGACATCCTTTCCTGAATAGTACCAATAGAAGTCACTGATGGATTCCTAAGAAAAAAACAGTGTTACATTTTCTAGTTTTGAATTCTCTATGCAGTATTTACTGCCTGCATTTGTATCACCAAAACTTGAATCAGTAATTCAGATGAAATTCAGCATATCTATGTCAATCTATTTCTCATTACAATAACATTTTGCACTCTTTTCAGAAGTGAACAGTGAAATCCATTATCAAATATCTGATTTCACACAGAATTCTGAAACATCATCTGTTCTCAAAGGAAAAAATAGATAATAAATAAAAATTCTTCATTTTAATTCTTTTAAAGAGAATTTTCACATTTGATTCCAATAAAATGTGAATCTACAGAAGTGAAGGAAAGGCAAATATGTTATGCTCCATTTTCATCTGTTTCTCACCTGAAGACGCAAGAGGTAGTCAACAGTACTAATGATAATATTCACTGTTGTGGTGTTGCCCATCTGAGTACGTAAGTAATTTTGAAAATCTGAAATAAGAAGTGATTTGTGTTTGGTTAGCATATAAAGGAAAAAAATACAACACTATTTTTCTATTTTCATGGGAAATGCCTTCTTTTTCAGTATCTTGTTGGATACAGATGCTTATGTGGTAGAAATTGAACTTTAGATCTCAGTGTAAATATAACTGAAGAATTGTTATCCAGATGACTTGGAACAGGCTTTACTAGCAATATGCTAAACATCACAACTAAATTAAGACTTAAAAAATCAAATTGAACTCTGCAGTTCAAATTGTTGTTATGGCAGTTTCCCCTCAGAAAACTTACTGCATTAGAGGAAAACATCACAATTGGTTCTACTCCACTTTGTTTAGGGACAGACTCACCACATATTTTCTACAAAATTAATTCAGTTCTCTTACCATTGTTATGCCCTTCACAGAGAAGTTGCAAAAATCTAAATAGATCTCGAGTAAATTCATCATGCTGCAAGACTTTTTCACCTTCAAAATATACAAATACAGTGATTATGT
The DNA here is from genome assembly GCA_013397075.1 of Rhabdornis inornatus. NCBI lineage: Eukaryota > Metazoa > Chordata > Aves > Passeriformes > Rhabdornithidae > Rhabdornis > Rhabdornis inornatus. The sequence goes on along the minus strand of VWZS01005537.1, from coordinate 242,459 downwards.
GACAATTGTTATGATTAATTATACAGAACATATAATCTTACAGTAACCTTTTAAACTGGAATTTTAATAAAAGAACCAGTATTTAAAAGCGTTAAAGCAATTTAAAAGAAACAGACCGATAATAATGAAAAGAAAAACTGAGACAGAAAAAGCAGAGCCAAAGTATTTAGCACTCCAATGCATCCATGGTTAAAAAAACAACACTAATTTGAAAAAAAAAGGCAACAGGATATATATCTAATAAGTAAATTGTTAGTCATAACTAAAATCATGCCTTAAATGTGAGTGACACTTTTTAAATAAGCATCAAACTCTTTATTCAAGCTAAACACACAACCTGCTGCAGACCATAAAGCTAAACCTAAAGATATCTGAGAAGATGCAATGAGAGATTTCTCTCTGTTTTTGCAACACACTTTTGCAACAATAGTATCAAAAACTGTAAACCCAAACATACCACGCTCACGAACGATGACTGTGGATCAAAGAAAAATAACAAGAATACAAGATAAGAATATTGGAAGTTACAATATTTTTCTTAAAAATTACTGCTAAAGACATTGTAAAAAAAAGCATATTCAGAACCCAGAGCCTGGAATTATTTATAGTAAGTTTAACAACAGAAACCTCAAGCCACAGTAAATAACAGTTCTAGTTAAAGAAGGAAGCACAAATAATGTTTGAAGCACTACTGGAATCAATTTCATTCAACTTACGAGTTCCTTCTTCAGTAACCATTCCCAGGCCTTCTGCTTTATTCTGTCTCTCAAACGCATTCAAGTCCAGAACACTTATGTTTAAAGAAAAAAACCAAAACAAAACAGCACAAACAGGAAAAAGGACTATAATAACCAATGGAAAATCATTTTTTTCTACAAAATTTCTAGAGGCATTCAACAACTACTCTTGACCTACTACTACATGCATTGCCTCATACTTTATTTAATACTCACATTAAATAAATGAGCCTTGGATTATTTTTATTTTATTTTTATTTATTTATTATTATTTTCATAAGGGTGCAGTGTCCAATTCTGATAAGAAATGAGTCTCAGGTCAGATCTCACCACTCACATAACTTCACTTCTGATAATGTCGTTCACAGTTTCATGTACAAATGAGGAGTGGAAAAGGAGCCTGGAATATTACTCTTTATGTTGATTTAAACCTACCACCAAAAGGACATTACTGCAGTTGTTTCTCTCACCTTGTTTTCAACTAAGTTGTTGTTATTGCTTTTATTACATTGTTTCTGTATATATTATTCATGGTTATATTATTCAGAAGATGTATGGCATTTCTGATTCTATATGCACAAGATACACATGTAATCAGAAGCTCTGTATCTTCCAAGGTCAAAAGACACTGATATCTGAGTTTTATTTTGTTAACTTGGCATAGCTAGCATATGGAATAGCAAATCATGATTCTTCTCACCACCCAGTCAGAATACTTTCGTTCAAACCATCCAATATAATTCTATTATCTAATTTTAGTTTGGTTAAATAGCAATGCAGTCACATATTCAATCTAGTGACATCATTAAAACCAAAAGCATTTCTTAAAGCATCATTTTCATTCTCTCATCATGTTCAAGTGATTTTATCAATACCTCTTTTAATGAAGTCCTGAATAATACATATACACAGTTGGTAATAATATCACAGCAGGGCCTGTTTGAGCAAATCCCTGCTAAAGTGTTCTACATAAATTAAAAAATTACAAGGTGGATATTATTTAATTAGGCTGCAACTATTTAACAATAATTTCTGCAATGCAGGTCACCATTCCTTCCACATTTTATCTTCTATTCATACAGCTGCTCCACTTCTAAATCTCAGTCTATTCCTTCAGAGCCCTTCTGGTTCTTTAAAAGGCTGAGAGAAGGAGGTTGTCTACTATGAGAGTAAACAAAAACACCAGCAATTTTCCATCTTCTGTATGGGAGTCCTTTGCCTTAACTAATTTGAACTGTTTTATCAAGGGAATGATAAACTACAGTCTCACTGGTCACATGCCAGCTGTAACAAGCCTGACATATATGCAGAGGATTCTGAAGAGACAGACATCATGCAACTTGCCAGAAATGTGCAGAAACTGAAAGCTTAATAAAGCTGCACTGGCCTGTCTCTCCCTTAGTGGTGGCTTTTCTCCAACCTTGAAACCTAGCAGACAAAAACCTTGAGGGATCACTAAAGAAAGCATTATATTTTACTTTTCTACCTCTTCAAACTAAGCCTTCATAGGCATGTGCAGCCTTTTGCTTTATTTTCTCCTTTGGAAGAATACTCTAGAAGATTAACACAGGCTATTCCTGTGTTTCACAAAACTTTCCCACAAGAGTTCTACAAACTGTGACTCCTGTAATTTAAACCTAACACATCCCCCTGCACTGAGCAATAAGCCACCAACATGAATGGAACTGAACTGTAATAATGCAATTTATGGTTTTACCTGCAGGACTGCATCAAGCCAGAGAGGCTTTGAAAAAATCCAGCATCCTTCTTCTCCTTCAGGTAGTCTAGCATTTTCTAAACGTTGTATATTTTTGAAGGGAAAAAATGCAATAAATAATAATTAGCAATTAATTATTAATTAGTGTTTATAAACAAAAATAAAATAGTAAAAGTAATAAGTACCTGTATAATTAACAATACTGAAATTATATTAATTCTAAACCTCCTGAGTTAATTCCTTGAAATGCAAAACAGTGGATAAAAAATAATATAATTGCTCTTGCACCAAAAATACACTGATATTTCTTCACTGTTTGGTTTAAATTTAAGTACACTAATTTAAACAACAGGACACTAAAATTCTCAAAATTACTTGCCTCATTTATGCAAGCAAGTTTCACAGAAGTTAGAAAAGCATTACCTGTTGAACTATGGTGTTTCCACCATTTAGAATAGCAATACCAAGTTTCAGTGTTTCGACAACCATGGGTCCTGTATGACCTGTCAAAACAAGGATACACTCCTTAAAAGTTGCAGTTATGAACTCTTCAATCAGAAGTGCAGTCTGGAACTTTTACTTAGTGCAGTTGTTACTGACATTTATTTTGCCTCATTAACTATCATGTAGAAGCTGTATATGTGTATCATGTATATCATTTATATTATATACATATATATCTGTAAATCATGTATATAGATATATATAGCTGTGTATCATGTATATGATATGTACATGATAGGTATGATGACATAACACACCTGTGTATGCTTTAAAGGTATCACAGAGCATTACCTTTGCTTGCACTAATCATCTGAAGAACCATCTCAGCAGCTCCACGATCGTGTAAGCGAGCTTGCTGGTAGAGAGTTCTCTGTTTTTCCATTTCTTTCTCCTGGGTTTGGGAGCAAAAATGAGAACAGACTACAGATTGGAATGGATCCAGGAAAAATAGGAAGATGAGAAATCTAAAGTCGTTGAAGACCATATGCCTCCAAAATCCATGGGCTGTTTGACTCCAAAGCTTCAAAACCCCCCATCTTTCTTTCATATGAGTAACCTAGTAAGCCACCTCACTGTGTTCAACACACAATGTGTTAAGCTATTTTTGCATTTATTCTAGTGGATGTATTTAAAATACTTCAACATTAGATTATGAGAAAGAAATGTTATTTAAACTCTCACCTCAAATGTCTTTTCTTTTTCTTCATCTCCCTCTTCTTCTTCCTGACAGCTCTTTTTATGTTAAAAACAGAAATCACAAGATCTTACTTATTAAGAAACATAATGCCTACTTTTGCTGTAGTATTTCTACAAAAAAGGCCAAACAATTTTTTTCAAGCAATTACTAAAGGTATTTAGAAAATTTAAAAAACCTGTAATTGTAAATATTTGTGCTCATCCACACTAAGAAGCTGATATTCCCTAATGTGTGAGTATTTCAGGGTATTCGTCCACCTACATACACACTCTGTAATTGCAGGCTATGTAGTCTTGTGCCATATCTCTATATCCATGATATTTCTCTTCACAGTCAAGCTCCCATCACGAGTCAGCTGTAATCAATATGTTGCAAAAACTGACTTATCTTTGACAGACTTCAAGTATTAATTAAAAAATAATGGGTTTAAACTGCTCATGGGTTAATCATATGCAAAAAAAAAGTGCCAAGTGAAGGGAACAGGATTGCACCTACTGGAATTTTATAGTATTGTTTTAACATAGGAAAATTCTCATTATACATGTATGTAAAATTCTGAATAGCATTTGCTTCGTTAAAAATACAGAAGTTACTAGTATCAAGCAGTCCATGTAATAAGCAGAAAGAAAAGTTTTAAGAAGCATCTAAAATTAATGGGAAGTACCTAAATGCAGTGAGGGATGAAGCTTGAAATTATATACTTACTTTTGCCATCATGGCAGAATAGGCAATATATAGAGGATCATGTTCTAGATTGCTGTGAAGAGTAAAAAATATTTTAAATTATTTTATGATATAATAATATAAAGATGTCATATGTCTACATTTTTTATTAAAGGGTGTTTTATTAAAGTAGCTTACTTGAAAAGCTATTAAACTTGAAAATTGTGTCATGAATGACTTATCTAAATCCAAGTCTCTAAGTTCTTACTCAAACAATTTAAAGGTATATTTGTGCACTCAATTTAATCATGTTGAGTCATCATTGGCTGTTGAAAGTGCAGAAAAGTAATATAGAGATATAAATTAGAATAATTATAACTGTCAGATGGCAAGACTTTATTAGATATACAGAAAAAGTATATGAAGCTCTGGAGTACTCATAGAAATCTAATTCTAATAATTCTAATAAATAATCTAAAGTCAAAACAGAAACTGGCAATGAGATTCACAAACATAAACAAAACCTTTTCTGACTTACTGAGTGAAACATACTAAATACCAAAACCAAGAACACACATCTGTTACCAGGAGAGACCAGGGCAAGGTATTCTGATTAAACCTGCAATTCCTGTTGAGTTTGTGTTTCTATGAGAAGTCATGCTCAACCATTTCTGCACTATGTATTTACCAAGCTTTTAAAATGTCAGAAACAGTCAATATTTATCTCAATGTAAAGGTTACACTGAGTTTAAATACATGAAAACTCTAATGAAACTGAGATGGAAAAAGGTCTTCACCATGTACAATAATGAACTACACTTGTGTTAAATCACTTTGGTAATGTTACTAAAAATTCAGTTACTGTGTGCATTTACTCAAAGGGCTTTTCCACTCAGCTCTTTTACCTTCTATCCGTCAGAGCACTGCGACTAAAATAGAGGATAATCTGATGAAGTGGATCAGGATGGTTTTTCTCAGTCTCTTCTTCTTCCTCTTCATCTTTTTTTGGAGATGTCTGTCTCAAGATTTAGAACATAAAAGTTAAGCTTCGTAAGCAAGAAAAAAAATTCAGTAACTAAGCTTAGGAAAGGATTTCAGTAATTTTATCCTATCCAATTTGTATTAACTGCCTGTATTACTCTTATTCAGGGGTTTACAGCATAACCTGAAACATTATGTGCCTGTATGACTCGGAAGAGATAAGAGTATATGATTTTTATTCATGTTTTTTTGTAACTTTGGAAGTTTCTCATTTGCAAGGTACTGAGAATGAGACAGGGAAAATCTTGGGGAAGCCTTATTCAAGAGAAATAATGCATCTCCACTTGACCTGAATTGAAAGGAAGTTCTAGCTCAATTATTTTGTGGTAGAATACTGGAATAATTTTTAAGAACATCATCAGATACATTCTATTCAGACTAGTGTTAGCTACAATACTTTCATATACCATTTCTAAGTAACCTTGGTTCAATAATGCTCATTATTGTAAACTTCAAGCATTTTTTTGGCAGATAAAAATATAACAAAGTCAGAACTGGCCAAAGATCAGATTATTACCCTTACCTTACTTGTGTTATCACACCTTTGTATTGTTTCTACTTATTGTAGATTTATTGTAATTACAGTAATAATTGTAATTACAGAAGTTCAATTTACATCTCTAGGAAATCTGAAAGAATTGCAGGCACTGCTTTGATTAATGGCCTCATTCTTTCCTTTAGCAAAAAGCAACAAAGTCAACCAGCGACTGACCATGTAATTGTCCAGAGCATCCATGGCACAGGGGTTGGAACTAGATGATCTCTCTGGTCCCTTCCAACCCAGACCATTCTATGTCTCTACAATACCAGGTATAATGGGCCTTTAAAAAGCACAACATGACTGTTTTTGTTAACACTGAAGCACTTCCTGATGCATCTGCATGTGACCCATGAAGCTGTATATTAACTTTCATGGTGTTTAGAGACTGTGGAGATAAGCTCCTTGGGGGTATTTTTGACAAGCTAACTACATAGAGGGAAGAGCAATAGGCATTCTGAATCAGTGTTCACTACCAAAATCCTGAAGTTTACCAATCAATTTTATCAAGTACAGAGGTACACTACATTTTTGCTGAATATGGCTGCATATATTTACTTCTCTTTATGATGCATCAAAAAGGAAAACAGCAAAATTAATTTGTATCAAAGCTGAAAATGTTAAAATTAATTATGCATTAAAAAATTTAAAGGGAAAAAGATCAATAGTCTGAAGCTTAAAAAAAAAACCCAGTAAATAATATATACAAATATAGGAATTACCATAATTACAAAAATAGTCTGACTGTCCATCTAATCCATTTCTCTTCCCAAAAATGAGTATCACATAGCTCTTCTGAAGGCATAAATCACCTTAATGCACTTCAGTGCGCATCACAGGACAAAAGTCTTTTTGACCACAGCAGAAAATGACCTTATGGTCTGAAGCACAAGGATTAATATTTTATAAGTTTATGCAAACACTACCCAAAAATTAAATATAGTTCATAATAGATACATAGAATACACACTGAAGTGGGCATTGAAATATATGCCCAATTATGTCAGTACTTACAGCCAAATCCTGAACTAGTTTCTCCTCAAATGAATATTCCTCTGTTTCTATCCAAAAGTTCTGATAGCCATTGAGGAAGAGGTTAATAGAACGGTGCCTGGGGGGGTTGTGAAAGTGAGATCAAGAGGGGTAACGGAACAGAGTATAACAGCTCAGATGGTTAATGGTTAGTAAGGATACACATTTGTACAATTCTGATCCTCTGATTGGTCAGTGAAACAAAATGCAAAATATAACTAACATTCAGTGACAAATCTGCAGGTACTTTTGAACACTCTTACTGTTTTTATACACATATGCATACATTACTTTTGTTTTGAAGGCTAAGAGAGGCCTAAAATACATTATACATGAAACTGCAGGACCGATACCTTAATGCAAGCATGAGAAAAACAAACACTTAAACAGACTGAGAATGAGTGAGTGGGGTTTACATCTACAAGGTGTAAATCTAAATTACTAGATTTAGGACATCAAGACAGCAGACACTGGCCATCAACACCAAAATAATTATCAAGTGCCTTCCAGCATAACATCTACAGACAATCATTACTTTCTTCCACAGAAAGAAGCCTAACCTCAGCTTCTTGTCTTCCAGTTCTAAATCAGGCCATTATTAGCATGTCCTCAAAGAAGCTGCCTTAGAAATATATAAAACCTGCTCTATAAAATGATCAATTTTAGAAAACTCTAAGTCATATTAATTGCTACTGTACACTAGTCATTAGTTTACCTTTCCATAGAAAACACAGCTCATGGCATTAAGACTATACATAATAATGGCAAAATAATTCCATCTTTACATTATTTTGGGGGAAAATTTTTTTCAAAGCTGCACTACATGAGATTAGAAAGGCTGTTCCATGCAGCTTTTAAATTTATTTTTATCTGTTGCCACCAAAAAAGCTATAAAAATGCACTGTGTATACACCATTAAATACCTTTTAAGTAACTATGCACATGAATCAGTATTTTGTAATAGAGTAACTATTGACTCAACACTTTAGGCTCACTCACTGACACTGGTGCTGTTTTATTATCAAATTTCAAAAACTGACCAATCAGAATCCCCTCTGAAAATTGTACAAATTCATGTTTTTATGATAATATCAAATCATGGCTGGGAAGGAAGAAGTGGGCGCATAAGCAAGAGGCTCTCCACAAGTTACATTACCGTTAACTTGAGTATAAGCCTGTCATACTGAGTTTTTTCATGTACTTTTTCCAGCCAAACACGTTGAAAGGTGCTCAGGAAGAAATTGCTAATTTTGTGTCTGAAGAAAAGCATATAGGTTTTCATTGAAGAAAAGCACAAGTTAAATTCAATAAAGTAGTCAGAAAGAATGTATTTGTAAATCGTGTTTGAACAATTGCCATGTACAACTTTGCTGTATCTAGGTGCATATATAGATGACAGACAATAAGACAAAGTTTTTTCAAAATTAATTTCCTTAAAACATCAAACATAAATAGACACATCTCAGAGAAAACACTTATCACATAAGACACTTTTTCAAAGCCACGTACATTCAACAAACACAGAACATGAAGAATTAGTACTTCCTAATTTATATGATGTTTAATTCTTTGAAAAATACAATTTAAAAAATACAGCTATTTTTTGTGTCTACAGGCACTTTTCATCAAAGGGAGTTCTTGGAATATTCGTGGTAGAAGTTGAAGTAATTTTTCTGTGATTTAACAAACACCTTCATATCAATAGACATGTCAATTTCTGAACTATCTTACTGAAATTCCTAAAAACTGGTAGACATTAGAGTGAGTTTTGCAGAAAATTACCTTAAGCTCTGAGACTAAAATGAAACTATACTGAAAGCCACCTAAATATCTGGAAAAATTTTCAAAAGAGTAAGTTTATTATTTTTGAAGATTTATCTTTTCTAAAATAAATGAAAAGTTACTACCATAATATTTGTTTACTGCCCTTTAAATTAATTGATTCTAGCATCAAAGTTAGAACTAACACTCCCTATACAAAGCTGCAACTAAAATGAGGAAATAGACAAGATACAGAGCTGCATTTCAAACTCTGGATCAAAGAGATTTAAATAGCCCCAAGAATTAATCATACTCCACTTGAAATAATCTCCCTAGGGTTCAGACGTGTCTGAGCAACACTGTCAATTTAGATGATGGAGATTGTTATAATAGTGTGATAGCCTTATTTTCCTGTCAGAATCTTATAATTTATTTAGGGGGAAAAAAGTGTCTATAAGCTAGTGAACTTTAAAACTTTGGTTTGCACCTATCAATTGAGAAATAAATATACCTAGAAGTTTGTTCATGGCAGCAGGGTTGGAATAGATGACCTCTAAGGGTCCATTTCAACCCAAACTGTTCCACAACTTCAGGATTTTAAGTTTAAACTGTGTTTTCCCTCTTGTCTGTTTTGAAGTGCAGAGAGCACAATTAATTGACAAAAATAATTTTATTAGAATTCATTTTTAGCAACTACAAAATTAAATAGCTGGATAGATTTGCCTCATATTCATATTCAAATTATGAGTATACTGTTCCACAAAATCTACTGTAAAGTTTGAGAAGAAGAAGTTCAATAAATGTTTTTAACACAAAAAGAGTTTTTAAAAAATTACAGATAATGTAAATGTTCCATTTCAATACGGTATTATTCCATATCTTTTTGGGAAAAAAATAATCAAGAATATAAAGATTCATAACCCACTTTGTCTCTTGGCAAGTGTTCCGTCAACCTCAAATGTAAAAAATAAAAATGGGTGCTTTGTAAGGCAAAAAAAGAATGAGCCCTTTTAACATTTGGATGGTCATGCATTTATTCTAAACACTTTAAGAATTTACAAAGGCAGAATATGGTTGTACTGCAATGGTATTTCTTGATACCACTTCCTCTTGCTTTGCCAAACACAGCTCTTGAAGGGTTGATACTGGCTGGTTTGTTATGTTGTATTTAACCCTCTCCTCTCCATTTCTCTGGTCTTTAAAGACAGCCTGGTGGTAGCATGAGAACTTGGAGAAGTTAATATATTCTAGAACTACTAATTTTTGTGAAGGAAGGTTGTGTGCTTTTTATGGTATAAACTGGCTTTTTATTTGTCCTGTGCAAACCTAATGTTCCTCCAGTGTGTTAGTGGCACAGCTACAGACCTTTAGCTAAAGACCTTCACACCAAGTGTGTAAATTTGCTTTAATAAAGGCATTAAAAAATCCAACACAACTATTCAGTTAAATACTTTGCAAAAAATCTTTGAATAATAGTATTAAACACAAAAAGTGGAAAATTGCAGAAAGTGAGAAGCAAACCTAATTAAAGAGGTGCTTAACCCCTATCTGGATAAAACTCAGATTTTTTTGAGAAGAAAAAGCCTAAAGAAAGTTACTTCAGTGCCATTTAGATTAATATTCTGCTTAAAGCAGTAGATGGATCCAGGCACAAGATGCATTTTATCTTGGACTTTGTGGTGTCTACATTCAACTAGAATAAGAAGCAGAGCAACATAGAAGATTAAAATATCATTCTGCAGTGCTCTCTGCACTGCCCAAGAGTTGCTTTAATTCATATAACATTCTGATATAGTAGCTTAAGATTGGTCCAGACAAGCTACAGAGCATGAAGTGTTCATGCAAGAGGAGAGGAAGAGCCGTACAAAATTAAAAAAAGAAACAAAAACAAAATGCGAGAGTATAAAAAGAGCAAGTATTCAGAGGCAAAAAATGCACAGAAACAGCAACATCTTAACGATTTTCACAGTTAAGCTGAGGAACTATACAGAATAACTGACAAAAATGAAGCATGTAATTCTTATGGTGTTTTTCCACTCAGGTTATTTGTCATGAGATGACTATTTTGCTACTGTGAGGAATTAGCTGATGACTAATCAGTTCTTGTCTCTTAAAATTGCATATACTTAACAATCAATAAACACGTAGGTAAACACAGAAGCAGTAATTGCACTCAGTAAACAATGCAAACAAAAGTTCTGAAGAAATAAACCTTTCAGCCACTTACCTTGGCAGGTTGTATAGTGGTGCCATTCTGAAACATGCAACAACAGCCCTTTTGCGTTGCTTTGACAGGAGTTTGTGCCAAACAGCTTTTTTTGATCTCAGTGGTTGTTCAACCTAGGGAAAAATATCTTCTAGTATATGCAATGGAAACTTTTTAAACTTTCATCCAAAATTTTCTACTCAGCTAGTGGCAAACTAGTTAGCTAAGTAGAAAATGTTGCCAATGCTCTGTATCATCCGAAAAATATGTTATTTTGGGACTTAACTTTTTTTATTAATAAGGAAAAATACTAGGGACCTTCTATATAGAAATCTCTCAGTTAATTCAGGCAAGCTCAAGATGCTATAATACTTTATGTGTGGGACTATTTGGTAAATTTCAAAAACTGTTATTTTGTCTGTTTCCAACAATGCATATTCAGTTATTCACGTGAATGCATTTCTATGCTATATCACTCGTGAATGGAATGGATTAACTTTATGGAGGTTAAGAAGTACAAATGTACAAATGTAGGAAGAGTACAAATGCCTTTCTGTATTTAAATTGCATCATTTGGATGAACAAGCAAGCAACTCAAAAGTTGCTACTGCATCCTATGATGCAGAAATAAGAGACAGGCTAAACCCAGTATATTAAAAAAACGTGCAAAAGCAAACAACCCTTCCTAAAACCACAAGGTTTTCAGCTACTGCATGAAGATGATTTGTGTGCTATACTTCTTGTGACTGTTCATGCAGTTTTGCAGAAATATATCCTTAGTTTTCCGTGCAGATAAATGGAGGCACTTCAACAGATTACTTTGAAAACTTTGCGTATTTATACATCTGTATGTGCATATGTGCTTGCATGCATGCATGTACAAAACCCTAAGTTTTATCACACTTTAATGATGACAGGCACTGTAACTGAAATAATCTCTGCAAGGAAACATCTCAGGTTTTTAAAAATGAACACAGTATAGACATTTGGCTTTTTACCTGCTCCAGATGATACAGAGCAGCTGATATCCTCTGCACACGTTCCACATTTTTCTCAGGGTCAGTAGGTCCATCACTCTTTAAAATATCTTTGTACAGATTTAGCTGCCATTTCACAGCTGGATCATCAGACTGAAACCCAACACATTTCATTTATAAGTGCTAAATGAAGGCACTGAATTTGATCAACACCACTTCTACTCCCATAGTAGAATAAAGAAGGTTATAAATACTCCCACTTTCTGTCCCCTTTCAGATCAAATTAACATCTACTAGCTGCTCCAAAAAAAAGGCATTGATTCTATGTATTATTGGGCAACTGATCTCAATGCTTAAGCAAGGTTTAATTTGCAGAACCTTTGTGTCACTGAAATGACACAGAAGGAAAGACACTCACTCTCAGTGACTCCGAGTAATCAAGCAGGAAAAGAACCACTTTATTTACATTTCATGTCTATTTATAGAATTCCAACAATGACCATGGATTGGACAGTGAGGATAATACCTCCTGACCCCATAGGTCCCATCAACAGTCCATCAATTCTCACTTCCAAAGAGGAATGCAAAACATTCATTATTTACAAGAACAGAGTATAAGAAACTGCAAAAAGAATCTGTCAACAATCAGAAGGCTGAAACACAAGGGCAACATCTTTGTACTGAGAGTGTAAAGCTGTTTTTTGGAGTCTGGAAAAGACAGGTGGAATTTTAGGAGGTGAAGAGTTACCGCCAAAGTTTCAGGTTTTGTTTTTTGTTTTTCTTGCAAGACAGGAATAGGAAAACTACATTAAATTACTTCTTACATCCATTTTAAATGTATGCAAACACAAATTTATGGCAAATAGACAGGCAACTTCAATGACAGATAGGTAAGTTACTTTTATTGTGTTCAAACATTGTAGGAAATTATCTAAATTATTTTTAATTTACAGAATAATGAGGACTCCATATTGATATTACCTTTGACTGTATTTGGCATATGAATTGTATGAATAGAAATGTCTTGTAAAACTCACAAGTGCTAAGATGACACAAGCTTTTCGTATTTTATTATAGTCATTTTAAAATTTATATATTTTTAGAAATACCTAATTTAATCATTAGTGAAAGCTGAATTCAAGAAGAAAAGCTGGAATAGTAGAGTTTCAATTTTATTTTCTTCTTGGATCAAGGTAATTCTAAGTAATTATACTTTTAAGACTACCATTATCTCAATTCTTCACACTTGTCCCATTCTACAGATCTTCCAGAAACTTGAATATACCAAACAAAGCTACAATTAAGCCATTTACTGGAATGAAAAATCATGAAGAATAATGTTAAAATGGAAGCCTTTCTAATAGCTTTTTTGATTACTTTTTAATGGATCACAATAAAAAAAAGGTTGCAACTTTTGTGTTTTAAAAGTGCACATCGGCATCTATAAGATAGATTTTTTATATTACCTTTTCCTGCAAGTGTAAGTTGTTGCGTAAGTGTTCTTTGACTTCCTCATCTGTATCCCTCTGTAGAAAGGGAAAAGTCTTTTTCAATTCAGATTATGATTAATTTCATAAGAACTTTTACAATATAGAACAGCTTATATTTCAGTATTGAAATTTAACCTCTTGCTTTCAAAGTATATAAGATACCAGAATAGGCAAAGGCATTCTTTAACCATGAAACAAGGGTTAAACTTTGAAGGGAATTAAAGCTAATTAATTGTAGTTCAGTATTTGGCACAAAAGAACATGAATAAATAAAACTGCACATGGTATACAAATGGAAAATAACAGGGGAAGTATGGCAGCTCTATATACACTTTTTTTTTTAAAAGAGAACAACAATTAGCAGCTATAATTGCTTACCGTACATACAGATATTTAATAATATTGACTGCTTAGATATCTATGCTTCAAAATTCAGTTTACAAAGTTCTGCTTATTTTGCATTAAAAACTATTAAAATCACACACTTACATGGCTGTATCTAGTCTTAGCCAAAGATATGAGCTCTTGGTCTCCAGGAGTGCACATATTCAAACCAATAGGAAGCATCTTTTTAAGTGCAGCCACAATCAAGGATGTTTGTATGGAGTACAAATCCCCTCTACGTTTTGATTTCTTCCTCTCTTGATCTTGTCCTCCAGACTATAATTTAAAAAAAAGGAAAGAAAAAAGAAAAAAAAAAAATTACTTTAATTCTCTGATCACACACTTCTCCAACACTCTCTTCCCCTAATGGTCCAAGGAAACTATGCTCCTGATGTAGTACAAATAATTAAAAATTCTACACTAGAGGAAGGGTGTACAGTCTTGGGCAGGAAGTGTAAAGGAATACTTTTGTTGTGCACCAGCGCAGAAAATGCAGTAACAGTAATGTTGTAATAGGAGTCACACACTCTTGCGTGCATTCATACATATTATTTTGACAATACTTTCTGGATCTTACCTTTCAAATCAGAAAAAAACCTAAAATTAAAAGCTGAATCATTCTCAGAGGACACTATTATTTGTCTAATGTTACAGAGGCAAATTCAGGATATTTACATTATTGTAAGAGATTTATATAAACATAGTTATATAGGGTCTGAATGAACGAATATTGCCTGACTTGTCTCATCTGAAAAAACAGTATTATTTAAAAGGCTTTGATTCAATGTAATAAAATGCCAATGAATTAGTGCCTCTGGGAAAGTACTGCCCTTTGGCTTTGGATAATATTACCAAATTTGGGACACAAATTTAAAATTTTGTATCTTTGAATGTCATCAGTAATAGGAAAAGGAAAACAAGAGACAGAAGTAAACAGCACAAGAGAATAACATCTGCTCTATCTTCTTGTGACAGACACTGTACAACATATTTCACACCCAACTTCTCTTTTATGAGACAGAGAACCAAAATCTTTCAAACAGACCCATATATTTAATGAACACACAGTAAACAGCAACAACATCAAACAGCCCAGTTCTGAATTCTGTACCCAGATGAAACTCCTACTATATACTCAAGGGGAGTTTTGCTAAAGATAAGATTTCAGGACTAGGCCTCCAGGCTTGTACAACACTACAAAATAACAAATGCTTTGATTTAACCCTTCACATCCTTTTCCTTCTGTCAATTAGGATTTACTAACTACTGTTCTTACAATATATTGTGTAGTTCCAAATAAGGATACAGCAGAATCCATTGCAATTCATTACTTCCCAATTAATGCCTCACTATTATCACAGTAAAGAAAAATGGCAGCCGTATGTATTCTATTTGGTGATAAATTTTGGCAAATTCTGTCTTCTGGAGGGTGAATGTCTATGTAGATAGCTCATGTTCAGTATTTTGCAAGTGTGAAAGAACACGCAATGGATGTGGTGTCCTTTCTTAAGGAACTAACAATTGCAAGAGAGTACTTTGCCTTAAAGCTTTGCTTTTCAAAGTGCCTTAGAAATAGTGATGCAATGGCTTTAATAATGACATTATTTTTACTCTACATTGACAGCAGACAAACAAATCCCACAATGTATCACTGTATTCCAGTGGCGTCACTATGCCTCTTAAATAAGGAATAACAAAATATTTAACAGATATATTTTTGAAAGAAAGAAAAGGAAAAGGAGAGATACTGGTTTCTGCATCTTTTACACCAGCTTACATTTTGCACATCAAATTTTCTTTATGTTCATATGAGATTAATAAGATTGGTAAACCTTAAAGCTGGAGAATTTTCAAAATATGAAAAGATCCTTTCTGCCTTTGCCATAAATTCTGCTGTCTGTGAATTCACTTCTCCAGCTGGTAAACGTATAAGTAGAGTCACAGACTGAAATCTAAATGACAATGGAATTTTGTCTCTTTAAGTTCTAATATGCACCTATGCACACACAATATCTGCATTACAAATGTAAAGAGCATTAAATTGGATATATTTTGCCTAAATAATTAGCTGTGCTAAAAGGACCTCAACAGGAGGAATGATATAATTTGATTGCCTAAAAGCATGTAATGATCTTACTTGTCTGAGGACTTGAACACATAAATGGATATTTCTGAAAAAAAAAATGCCTAAAACCAGTTACAGATTCTTTAGTAGCTTAATAATAACTCAATACACAATGAAAAGGAAGAAATAATTTATTTAAACTAAAAAATCAGCTAAAACTGGTTAAGATTATGGAATTAATATTTTTTGTATTTCCATCCCTCTGAGCTTCTTTGATACAACTATGAGAGTAGCCATTAAATCCTACTCTGTGTACCTGGAGAAGTTTGGTAATAGTAAAGCATGAAATCAGGTTATAAGTTTAACAGAGTTTCTCCCTTTTAAACTCATGTCTCCAGTTTAACAGGTTACAAGCTCTTCACAGCATCATGTGCTTCTCAGCACACAGGGTGAAGGGAAAGATGGAAGGGTTTATACTCCCTTTTGCTACTTATTCTGCTTCACCAATGAAGAATGCACCATAGGTCAGAAAATACCTATCTATTTTAGAAATTAATATTTAAAAAAAGGAATATGAATGATGCAAAGAAAAGTGACCTAAAGTTCACTGGAGGAAAAGAAATCTTCAAATACATTTAATACATAAAAGAAATAAGGGTTATTCAAAGCTTTGTTACACCTCACACTTTTAGTAAAAGCCATTTTACTTTTGAAGAAAGATAGGATTTGAACTATATATCTTATTTAAACTTATTGGATTTAATACAATCTTCTATTCATCTACAGATGGAGTAGAGGTTAAAGCACATTTCTCCCAAATATTCTTCTTGAATATCATAAGCCAAATACATCTTTCTAATGACTCTACTTAGACATTTCTTTTACAATGTCTACTTCACCATTTTAGCAAAAAGCAGAATGCAGAAAGACAGCAGAGGCAGAATGTACATCTAAAATAGTTACAAAAGGTAGCTTTTAGCACATTTACACATTAAGCAATATTTAGGAGTGCCAAAGGGGGTTTTCATTTGCTCTGATCAAAGACTGCCACTTTAGCTGGGACAAAATTTATAGTAGGTGGAACCTGGTGCTTCACTTTGTGACGCCACTGCTATGATCAATGGAAAGAGTGCTTAGAGCCTGATCATCTCTAAATCTAAAACAAAGACACATCATGCACTTTGACCTGTACCTTTACTTGCATGGCCTGTATGAAGGAAAAATAAAGGGGAAAAAAAACATAAGTAAAAGAGATGAAAGGATGATAATTTTACAAGTTACTTATAAACTTACTCAGCTTTATGAGGACAGTAAAAATATAATAAGTTGATAGCTAAAACAATAGACTGTAAATGCATAACCAAATGAGATCTTAGTGAAATCAGCTTAATCTTTATTGAATGATTGAACTTCTGAATTTCTGTTGCTGTTCTACCACACACTTCCATTTGTTGCTCGCACATATTAGGACACCCAGTAAGTTAACCTCTTAATACATTGATTACTACATCTTTTCTCAATTTTGTAAAAAGAAGAAAGGTGTCTGGAACTCTGGATAATCCAGTAGTGAAAAATATTCACATTGTCACAAAAATAGCTCTTTCTACCTCTTTCCCCCACCATAATATACTTGAGAAAAAACTGTGTTTAGAAATAAAACTATCACTGGCAAGGTGTTGCACTTAATTTACAGATCTATTTTCCCATTGCATAGTTTATTACTCTTTTGAAGACAGCCTGAGAGAAAACTTTACCTTGCATCTCTCAGCAGTACCCATTTTGAGAACAGTATTAAAAGCTCAGCTGTAACTCTCATACGTACAGAGGACGTTTTCCTATTTATTATATTAATACCATCAATAATTCTATAAATATTCATTCCATAGTCAACATTATATTACAATTGTATCAGGAAATCTTAAGAAAATAATAACAAAACCGTTAATCTATGGTCAAATAAAATAAACTATTACTGAAAAGAATCCTCAACCAGGTATAGGAAAATACTATAGAAAATTGTTGGCTAAAAACAAGCAGAAAAGACCACACAGAAGCCCTCATGTCTGTCATTCTGCCCTAATAGTAACTTTGTTTTCTTGTGTTACATGAATAAGTTTCAAAATGCTGATGTCAAGCTATTATTAAAATCTTTTTTAGCCTACTCAATTTATATCCCAGAGTAAGAAAAACAGGTACAAGTCAAGAAAAGTGAAAGACTAATATTCAAATTAAGTGTTAGAATCTTAGCATCTTAGAATTTTTAATACCTTAGACAAATAGCAAATTTTAATTTTAAATATGCATGAAATATGTAGATGCTGCATAGACATGGCTCAGCAGGTATATACAGGTGTATGTATACACTAAAGATAAAGAAAGACAGGATGTTAATGATATTTAATTTATTGCAGCTGACCATGAAAATAATCCACTCCTGATTTACCTTAGTATATCCAAAGTAAATGTATTCTATGCAATTTAAATACTCTCAAAGGAGAGATCTAAAATTCCTGCAGAAAATACTAACCTGAAATCCTCTAACTATTGTAAATCTGCAAACAATATGTAGTACATACCACAGATGGGCACGAACAACCATGTTTTGTAATATTTTTGCATTTTATGACTGCCTCTAACATCTATATTAGGCCTACTCAAACATTCTTAAAAATAGATTAAAAAAATTAATGAGGGCAAGTCAAATAAAACTTCAGTAGGATATGCAAGTGTTTAGCAGCTGAGGGTGTATATCCAGTCACATGTTCATTTAGATTCCAACCCTGACACAGAAAAATTGCCCACATACATATTACACAATTGTTATGTACATGTGAACGTATACGTTTAGTCTTCTATTCCAATTAACTGAAAAACACAATAGGCCATAATTTCCTCTTAACTAAAAGGCTATTTTATCAAAAAGCCTATGAAGGGGTCGACAAAGATTAGTGGAGTTGAATGCGTTTAAATTCTCCATTTCAACACTTCTATCATAAATCTGGTATTTTAATGTGATCTAAGTTACCAGTCTCTCTCAGGCTGAAAGTTCTCTAACTTACCATTCCCCTCCGAGCATGCTGCTGCCATATTTTTAGAAAAGAAAAATTAAATTCTCAGCTGTTAATACATTTATTTGAAAAACTATTAACAAAGTTAATATGGTATAATAAAAATACAATAGGTACTTAATTAATTTCTTGATTGTAATGATGAATCATTTTTTACCACATCTATTAGCTACCAATAAGTAACATAATGTTACTTCTTCCTCCTCTGCTTTCTTTTATTTTCCTTCCAAGTGGCATGTAAGGATCTAGAACCTTCTGTACATGATATACTTCACCTTACATTCTGATAGCATTCCAGTCTTTTGTATCAGGGAAAACCCTGAGTCTCTGTTACCTAAGGCAGTCTGAGATCAGCCTGGGGCCTCACTCCTTTAGGAGCCCCCAAAACATTCTCCCTTGGGCCCACTGCCAGCAGTCAATGCTCATATTCAGTGTTCTATACTTTCTCATGCTTGATAAATATTTGATAATATTTCTTCCACTAGAAATAATGTGAGTAAAGAGGAATAAGTGATAGAGAGGAAAGGGCTAATTATTCTGTTAACGTGCTACTTTTTGAGATAAATGTTAATAGTAAAGCAAGAAATTATAAAAATAATGTTCCCTAATGTAATGTCCCCCACTGATCAATGTCTAAGGATAGAAATAAATATCAAACCTGCAAGAAAACCTGAAATTCAGTTATTTAGAGAATTTCTTGGTTTTTTAAACCTATGCAGTTTAAAAAAAAAAATCAGATGTAAATCTATCTTTTATTTGATGTGCTGGGTTTAGACCACTTACATTTTATATTATGAAATATTAGGAATTTTCTGCTTAGAAATCACATATAGAGAATCAATACAACCCTTCTAAAAGACACTTCATCATAGTATTTAAGTCATGAACAAATATCTAAATTATCAGCTGTTCTGCAATCATGTCTGCCGTTACAGTACCATATTAAAAAAATATTCAGTCGTGAACAATATTTTCTTTCTTCCTTTATTAGCAATAACCATGCACAGTGTCCTGAAATGCCATAAATTGACATTAATATGCTTACAAAAAATTATATGCACACAAAAACCCCAGAATCTGTCTGTACTGTATACCCATTGGACTAAAAATGTATTTACATATGCATCTACATCTCTGTTACAAATATATTCGTACAATTATTCATACATAGTATATCTGTATGCTTAAATATACACAATAGGCATTTGAAAATATAATCTCAAAATCAGATTTGGGTAATAGAGATTCTTGATGTTAAATTCCTGTGATTTTATCAAAATCAGAGCAGTATGAGACCTACCTATTACTTATTTAATAAAGATTTGTCTTTCTTTCCTGCCATGACAGACTGACAAAAATATGACACAAACACTTTACTTCAGATTATCCTGTTACCAGTACTGCAGTGGGACACAATTTAGATTAAACATACTGTTTCTAATCTATGATGTAAAAAAAAAAGAAAGTGCACCTATTTTTTTTTCTTCTCAGGCCAATTGTAATGTGTAAGTGTTAACATACACATAATGAATATGTGTGCAATGATTGTCATATGATAAAAGTACAGAGCTACATATTATACTTTGTTATATTGTGCAATTGCTCCTCAAATAGCGTGGATGTGCCCATTATTTATCTTGTTAATAGGGATGATACAAGCATTCCAATTGTATCAAACAATTTTGATAAACTGCATCTTGACAAGAAAACAGGTTAAAAATTTCCTTATCTCTGAATACAGAATTCTTTATAAAGTTGGACTTGTTTTTCAGTGCTGTTCATGAACTAAAGATGAGCAGATAATATGCTATTTTTGCATGTAAAAATTCCAGTATCAGGGTTTGGCTTAGTCAGGTTTCAAAACTTAAAAAATTAATAGGAAAAAAAAGAAAACAAACTTGGGTTTTAAACACATTTTAAAACACATTTTTAAAGATAATTAAGAAATGTAGTGGCACATTTTATCTGCTTCTCTTCTGTTTGAAATTGGACTTACAGTAGCTAGGTTACAGGTAACCAAAATATAGTGAAATACAAAACCTTAAATGCTAATTCTCTGCTACACCTTCAGAATGGAATTACTCCAAACTCATTATAAATATGAATAAAAGAAAGGGTTTATTCACTATATTTATCAACACTAATTTGGAATTAGACTCCATCTGGCTTTAGCTGAGTAAGGCAATTTCCTCAGCTAAGGTCAAAGCAGGTAATTGACAATTACCTTGACAATTTCTCTATTATACAGGTAACAAGATATACTTTGAAGCCATCATATCAGCATCTTGTCATATTGAAAATTAGCAGAAAAGAAATGAATGTGTTAATTGATAAGAAACAAGAAAAATTATGCACATGTAGCACACTGTATATATAAATAGAGGTATATGCAATGACAGCCGTGCTCCACCAGATCTGACTGAACAATACAGACTGACATTCACATAAAAATGATGAGGCAATGTTTCTTCACTTGCATTTATAAACAGTCCACCTTTTTCTCTCCTGAATGTTCAATAACCCATATTTTATAATACAACCTATAGTTTCTTATATGTCCAACTTTTCCAAATCAAGACCTTTATTTTAATCTTGTGTCTGAGTATTAGCAGACATTTTGTAAGTAACTCTAAGGTACATAGACTATATCTTGCATATTAGTTATCATATCTGTCATCAAGAAGCAAAACTATTTTTCTTTTCTTCTAACAGCAGAGCAGCTGCAATCTGAGTAGATTTTTCAGAGCCTTCTTTCAAGATATTAAACACATAGTGTAGATTTACCTGATCCACAATTGTTTATTAACTTACTTTAGACATCTTGCTCTTGGTGTCTCCTGTTAAAAATGCCAAATTGTTGATTTCATTCTGAATCACAAAATTTTGTTCTTCTCTTTTAAAATTCTAAAGAAAAAATAAATCACCAGAAGTTTAACTCATCTGCACATGCCACATTTATATTTAAAGATAGAAAGTAATGAAAGGAAAAGTGTACATTTTATCTTACATGTGATTTACACCACAGGATAAAAACTTCAGCAACCATTCGAAAGAGTTCATCAGAGTCCGCATCTGGTTTCTTTAGCCAATTAGCTCTAATTACAAACATAAGAGAAATTTAAAGTAAGATACTTAAAAGAAGACAGTTCAACATAATAATCCTTATTGAATAGAAAACATTTTTCCAGTTAATCTAGGAATTTGCATCTGAGCAACAGGTGTGAATTCAAGGTAAAGCATTCTTTAAGAATCTTAAATTATTCAGAATTAAGATTTAAGAATCTTAAAACACGCAGGGTCTGATTCTCACCCTAACATTAACTGTGTTCCTCCTGATTGTCTGATCATAGATTCCAGTATATTAAGTAATAAATAGGAGTTTAATTATTAGGTTTTTTTACCTGTTGTTGTCTACGTAACGTATCAACATTGGATAGAAGGCATAAAGGTCTCTACAAAGTACAGCAAACTCATCAAGAATGAGGAGCTCAGCTTCTTGGGTGTCATTTTTACTGTCTGCTTTCAGTTGCTCTTCTTCCATCACTATCTTCATAGCTTTTTTCTTCAATTTATCCAGTGTTGGAATAAAGTGAGATCTGAGAAGATCAGGTCTGGCTTTGCTGATGATGGGTTGAGCATAAACTATACATGAAAATATAGATAATTCCATGATTAATGCATAACTGGTGTTTTTCATTGTATTAACATGAATGCTAAAGTTCTGAAAACAGTAAAGATTATGGGGCTTCATAAATTTCTGCACTACAAAATTATTATAAAACTATGAATGTAGCTTTATGAAAACTGCATATTGAGGGATTATAAAACTGTGGATTTGGACTGTAAGTATTTCAGTCTTATATAAATTAACCTATAATGGTTTTGGTAAGCCCCATGTCTCTAACTAAGAACATAAGCAAAATAAGGATTGAGACACAAAGTTCTGACAAAAATACTTTTTGTTTTGTTTGGGGTTTTTTGTGTCTAGGATGGTTTTTTGTATCCAGTGTCAGAAAAACACCAGAAGATAGTGTTCTGGAAGAATTCCTTTACCTATTTTGCCTTGGGCGAGTTAAAATACAAAGAATGAATGAGTAATTCAAGGTCATAGATCAATTTTGTACAAGTACTAGTAATAAAATGCAAACTACCTAAGTCAAAAATCCTTGTAAGAACAACATGAGTATATTATCACCTTATGTAGATGAACAATCAGTACAAAACTGCAGGAAACAATCTACAATTAAGGAGCAAACTTCTTACTAAATTTTAATGGAACCCTTGTTATTATTAAAGACCTTCCAGCATTTAAAATACCAAAAACACAGTACTAATGGGTACTGGTTATTCAAATTTAGCAGGAAATTATTACCTTTACATAGATTTCCTTGAACCATGTTATTCTACATTATATTCTTATACTGTATAATATGGATGATAAAATTTGGATATAGTAAACTTCTTTGGCAGGATAGATACTATATCTTATGTGATATTTTGAAAAAAACTTTCAGCTTATTTAATAGCTCACACATTTATTCAGGCAAACCAACTAATTTTGAACTTGGGTTACTCCTGAGGTTTTTTTACCATTTATACTTTCTTTTCATTTTGTCCTCATATTTCATGAACAGAATTCACAGCACTTATACCCTCTACTTTAAAACTCAAGTGTCTTAAAAGTCAGTGGAATTCACAACTCCAGATTAAAAACTAAGGCTCTTATACATGGCATAGAGAAGGAGATTTTTAAAATCTCTTATGGTGAATAGAAAGCTTTCTACTTACAGTGATGCTACAATGCATGCATATAACTAATAATAAAATATAAACATATTTCTCTTATTGTTACTTAGCTTTTATCTATCTTTCTTTCTTTTCTAGTTATATTTTTCTTATTATATCACTGGGAAATAAGGTAAAACATAGCAAAGCAATTAAATATTGTTAGCACAATTACTGTTCAAAAATATTTACTGTACCTGCAATTCTTTTCATCCAAGATGCTTCATCTATTCCCAGATTGTTGTTAATGATTTTGAGAATGTTTCCAAGAACAATGCTCAGATGCTCAGATGTTATCATTGTACAGCAAGGCCCAGCACTTTGAGGAACACTCTCAGACCCTCTTTCCCACCAGTAGGATAAATAGTTGCATAGCATGGGTAAGATCACCTCAATTACATGAGGCATTTCAGTATACCTTGCTCCAGACTCTGCTAAATCATTTATTTCCTTTATTAGTCTATCCAGTTGAGGGATCTCTGGACACATTTCTTCTACTGTATCAGGCATACCTAAAACTGCAAGTAAGGGTAGAAAAGCAAAAGATAATTGGCAAAATGAAAGATAATGTCTATGTTTAAACGCTAAATACAAATGGCTCAGATTTTTTTCCTTCACCGTCTTGGACAGGTAGAACTACAGTAACACTTTGGGGTATGGATGGGTATCTCCTTTCATAAATTGTGTCTTACAGATTATGTGCATGTAGCAATAATGTAAACAATAGCTGCCATAAAGCTATGGCTTTACCCTAAGGTGTCCTGCAATTAGCTGATGAACTATTTAAAAGTGCAGAACAGAAATTTTACATTAATGTTGGACATTGTATTCACAATCATTCACAATTTTTACACTGACTTGCCAAAGATTAAATCCACCTTGGGGGAAGGGAAATGAACAATTTAGAATTATGAGTGGGGTTAAAATGAAACTCTACTTTGTTCATGAACTACCTCCCAGCAAAAATGCCAGAAAAGAATCCCAGTTATCATATGCTTGTATTGGAAAATGAAGGATCCTTATTCAGCAATTAACAACCCATCGCAATCTAGTGCCAGTCACTCAAGCAAAATTCTTCCACTGTTTCTGGATATAATAATGGATCTAGTGCTGTTCTTATAAAGCAGACCTGACAGGGAGGAAGGGCTAGCAGAAGCTTTTCCATAACTGCTTTTATATGGAAAAAACTTTATGAAGCATATGAAATCAATCTACCTGTTATTTCTTTTTCTTATTTGTTTAAAGGTACAATGTTTTTGCAGGTAGTGACTCTTTCATGGACCAGTGAGGAAAATGCTGAAATGTTTTAAGGTACGAGTCCATCAAGAGTAAGTTGGGAGAGAAGCAAGCAAAGAAATTCAATGTAGAAGGACTCATGTTCCTTTCAATGGAATCAAAGAATGGGTAAGGCCCATTGAGAGGTTGTGTGTACAGGCTGGAGAATGAGAAAGCAGTGTCATGGAAAGGAACCTGAGGACCCTGATTGTTAACAAGTTGAAAATAATTCAGCAGTTCCCTGGCAGCCAGGAGGGCCAACCTGTCCTGGGGTACATCAGGCACAGCATCACAGCCAGGCAAGGGAGGGGATTGTCCTGCTCTGCTCTGAGCTGGGGTGGCCTCACCTTGAGGTAAAGCCTTACCTACTGTGAGCAGTTTTGGGTATCAGAATATTAAAAAGACATTAAGCTTTTAGAGAGCACCTAAAGGGGGACCACAGGGATGGGGAAGGTTCTGAAAGGGAAGCCTGATGAGGAGCTTGGTCTGGCCACTTAGGAAGTGGTCACAGCACCAGTCTGACAGAGTTCAAGAAGCACTTGAACAATGCTCTCAGGCACAGGGTGTGATTGTTGGGGAGTCCTGTGCAGGGCCAGGAGTTAGACTCAATGATTTTTGTGAGTCCCTTCCAACCCAGGTTATTCTGTGATTCTATGATGTGGTCCTGCTCAAGCAGGGATATTCCTAGAGCTCATGGCACAGGTTTGTGTCCAGATGGTTCTTGAGTGTCTCCTGTGACGGACACTCCACAACCTCTCTGAGCAATCTGGACCAATGCACAGTCACCCACAAAGGAAAGTTCATCCTCATATTAGGTGAAACTTCCTGTGCATCAATTTCTGCCTGTTGCCTGTTTTCTTACTGCTAGGCACCACAGAGGAGAACCTGGCTCCATCCTCTTGACACCCTCCCTTTAAATATCTTGTATAGTTGATGAGATCCCCTCTCGGTCATCTCTTCATGAAACTGAACAGGCCCAGCTCCCTCAGCCTTTCCTTATAAGAGGGATGCTCCAGTCCCTTCATCATCTTTGTTGCCCTTCACCGGATCCACGCCAGGAGCTCCCTGTCTCTCTTGTCCTGAGGAGTCCAGAACTGGACACAGCACTCCAGGTGAGGCTCACCAGGGCTCAGCAGAGGGGCAGGATCCCCTCCCTCAACCTGCTGGCCGTGCTCTTCCTAATGCAGCTCAGGATCCCATTGTCCTTCTTACCCACAGGACACACTGCTGGCTCATGGACAGTTTATTGTCCACCAGCACCCCCAGGTCCTTCTCCACAGAGCTGCTTCCCAGCAGGTCAGCTCCCAGCCTGGACTGATCCATGGGGTTATTCTTCCTCAGGTGCAGGACCCTACATTTGCATTTGTTGAATTTCAGGCAATTCTTCCCTGCCCATCTCTCCAACTTGTCAAAGTCCCTTTTTCATCAAGGTTTCATGGAATTAATCACATACTGCTGGGAGTTCGCTATACCAAACTGCTTTGGACCACTGGTTAGACAACAAAACCACAGAAATTATTTTCCTGTTGACTTAAATCAGATATTATACCTCTTGCATTTTGCTAGATGAACACAACTATATTTCGCCCAAAAAATTTGTACCGTAGATATGCAGATCTTCAACTAAGCTTTACATAATACAGTATGCATCTTTAGAAAAGTATTCAAACATCATGTTCAGAAAAATATAAAAAAATATTAGGAGAAAGAGAACATTGTTGGAACAGTCTCAACAAAGAAGAGCAAGGCTAAAACGGCAAGCAATGAAGCATCAGCAGCAGGAGCTCTCTGTTGAGGCATACATTCAGGGCTTTTTCATTATACAACTTCTATTATTTAGTTGGAGTGGATTGAACAGCTTTTTTTTTTTTTTGTGAGGAACAGTACTTACTTGCTCTTTCTCTTGCACTTTTTGTGTTGAAAACAGACAGTGGATTGTAATGGTTGAGGGAAGGTTCAAGGAATGCTACTGGAATGGCTGCCGCAAGAGATGCTAAACACTCACCAAGTGCGGGACGCTGCCTGCATATGAGAGACACTAAAAGTCATCTGAGAGGAAAAGTGTTTCACCAGGCTTTCAGTGTCTAGCATACATAATAAAAAGAAGTATTAGTATTTATAGTTGATTTTTAAAATATTTTTTAAACATTAGGAACTATCCGACAACTTAGAAAATATTAATTTCTCACACGAAAACAACTCCTGGAGATCACTGTGTTACAAGCAAAACAGTTTTAAAAACCCCACCTCCACCAATGTTCTGGACCTGATCAAGACAGGGTTAATTTTTGGCATGGACAGGACCTGGAGGTTATTCTATGCCACCTCATGTCATTGCCAGAGACAGGGATCCTTAGGGG
Organism: Rhabdornis inornatus; assembly: GCA_013397075.1. Taxonomy (NCBI): domain Eukaryota; kingdom Metazoa; phylum Chordata; class Aves; order Passeriformes; family Rhabdornithidae; genus Rhabdornis; species Rhabdornis inornatus. The sequence continues at coordinate 215,159 of VWZS01005537.1, read as the reverse complement.
TCATTGTCAGGGGTCCTGTGTCATGGTGAGCAATTGCATGTGGATTGTTTGCCTCTTTCTTGGACACCATGGTTAGTATTGTTGATCTTACTGTTCATTGCCTTGTTTTGTTGCTATTTCCAGTAAATTGCTCTTATCTCAACCCGTGATATTTACCTTTAGCACCTCCAATTCTTCTCTCCATCCACCACAGGGACAGGGGAGGAGGGACTGAGCAAGTGGCACAGGGTTTAGTGTTTTTATGGGAACTACTGAGGGAATACCGTTTTGAAACCAACACCCTTATTTGGCACACAACATAGGACAGGAAAGGGTGAGATAACAACAGATCTGACCAGAGTGCGTAGGAAGCAAATGTGATCTAAGGATTTGTTGTATTAGGTCCAGAGCCATTGGTCACAATGTTGCTTGGTCCGTTCACATGGCTGTGGTACCTAGCCCTGGTATACATTCCCATATGTGCAATACGTGTTCCTCATGGAGGTATTTTTCACAGCAGGGAGAAGGACCAGGATAGCTTTGTTGCTGCACTGTGTAATATCAGCTTATGACATGATAACAACAAAGACAATGAAGGTCATTTGGGATGTGTATTCAGTGCTCCACTTCTGCCCTTACCGTGGGCACTACCTCAGGGAGTCCATTAATAATTGTACCCAGCCTGTAGGAAAAAAAGTGTGGATAATCTCCCCAGATTTTCACCCCCTTATCCTCTTTCAGGTGGGCTAAAACTGTTTTTGAGGATTTTGAACTTCCCTTGGATGTTAAGGAAAGCATGATCTTGCTTGGTCTCCTGGTTCCCCTCACTTTGGTTCGCACCATGGAGTTACAAAAGAGATTTTCAGGAGAGTATTTCAGAGATCTGCCCCAAGGGTGGATAGTCACAAGTACGGAAGGTGTAAGAAAATGGGCAGACTTTTGAAGGATGATTCTGCTCCAATGGTTTTTAAGTTCACCCCAGAGCAACTACAGTGCTTGATAAAGTGGAAGAATATTTGAAGGAAAACTCCTGTGGCAGTTTCAGGGGAGTGCAAAGTTTTGCAATGTGCTGGGCTCTAGCTACTATTTTGGGATACTGCTTGATACTAGACAGCACCCTCAAGGGGAGGAGGAGGAAAGTGATGCATTGTGGCCATTCAAACTGCAGCTGAACCAGAGGAACAACCTGTGCCAGTAGCAGTAACCCCTACACAGAAGAAAAAATACAAGACAGACAAAGTCAGTTTGCTTAGTGAGAGAGGAAGAGTAGTAGGGCCCCCACAAGGAGGAACACTCAGGGTGAGAGGTCAGATCAATCAGCTGATCCCTCTTCCTGGGGGGATGTGTGAATAGATTTCATCCGCCAGCCAGGTGAGCCCATCGTGACCTGACTGCTCCAATGCTGGGATATCGTGGCCCACGATATGACATTGGATGGTAGTGAAGCCAAGTATCTGGGATCCCTGTCCTGGGATGTGGGCATTGCAAAAGGGATTGGGAAAAGGGCAAAAACTCAGCCTCTGGAGGTGACTCCTGGCAAGTGTGAGGGAAAGGTATCTTTTCAAGGATCATCTATCAGTGCACCAAGACAAGTGAAACACCATGAACAAAGGTATCCAGTCAGTAGAGCATTAGGGCTCAAAGTAATCAAGAGCTACAGCATTTTGCACCCAGTTCTCAACATTTATGAACTATGGAGACTTTTAGAGAAGAAAAGTTCACAGAAAAATCAAAAACATCTCCAACATTCTAAAGAAGCTAAACAGTCTTTGTACATAGGATAAAACATTTGACAATGGAAGTTTGTCTTAACAGGGCAGCAGCAGCAATTGAATTAAGAATTAATCCTGAGCCCCTGCAGCCAGCAGAACTATTTCAGCCATAAAAAGAGATATTTATCTATGAAAAGTGAACTATGACTCATTCTCCAGTGAAAGGTAAAACTTCTTAATGTCCCTGCCAAAATTCACTATGAGAAAAACCTGCATTTTGATACTGAAACTGAACATTGCTTAATTTGAATAACTTAAAGTCAGCTCAATCACTCACTTCTAAGTTTTGCTGAAACATTGAGCATTCTGTTTGGAATCCTACTTCCCACCTAGACACTGATGTCTGCCTACAACTGTAATTTAGGTGCCAGAGACTAGTGAAAAACAGACTAAATGAAATCCACAGCTGAGAACCTCTCACAGAGCCTTACGAGAATTATTAATTTCCTTGGATATATCTAATCTGATCACTCTTCCATTCTAAGAAGACAACTGCTGCAGGCAAAGGTGATGCTGCTAGCATCAATATGTTTAAGGAAACTGTCCAGTGCTTACAGATTTTGCCAATCAAGTGGAGGCCTGTGCCGTGAGCTTTTCTTATTGAAAGGCAGCTCAAACACAATCATGTTTAATTTCCTGTGAGGAGACCCTGACTGCTGGTTAGATAAGGGGTAAGGCACTTCCTATTTTTCCTATCAGATCTATGTAAAGGAGTATTTGAGATTTGGAAGCCCAGAAATAGAAGAAAAAGAGTGATTTTGTGATTAGAGATGGCTGCATAAATAGCTGAATGAGAACATACAGGTTGTGCACACATGTGCATGCATGCAGAGTGGAAGGAAAGATCTGTCCACCAGGTACCTCTTACATTTTGTATGAAAGAATTGTGAATAAACTCTGGAAGGAAGGAATTGCAGACAAGCATTCCTCACACTAGGCTAAGCCTCTCCTAACCAGACTACAGACTTGAATTTCTTTGTTTTGTTTCTCTCTCTCTCCCTACGGATCTTAAACTTTTCATTATAAGAAAGGCAGAAAAAATTGCCTAACCTTAAACTTTCACAAGTATAAGGATGGGTTATCCTTATCTTGGTTCCTGTCTTGTGATATATAGACATGCAATTAAGGTTCTCTTTTCTGGGCTAACAGATACAGATTTGATCCCCTTCTATTGGAAGGAAGGGCTTGAAACACAGCATAGTGTCTAGATGCTTAAAGGAATTGTAAACTTCAGTCTTTTCTAAATACAATTAATTAGTGGTTTCCCTTGTAGAGTTAAAGGTTGTTGGAATATTTTACATATCCTCAGGATTTTATGCTCAGAACAACTCTTTTGAGAGCCCTGTATAGACTCAGGTGTGAAACAGATGCCTCCTACTTAGTACTCAGCCTACTAATCACAGCAATATATGACAGAAAAACTTTGAGAACCTAATGGCAACCTAAAGAAAAATTTTGCTTTTCCTATGGGAAAAACAGACTGTGCAGAGACACTGCCACATGCAGGATAAGTTATTTACTTCTATTGTGGACTTTTTCCCTGTGGAATTGAATGCTAAAGTATTGGCAACTATTTTCAAGGGAAAGTGTATTTTAAACATCTCTCACTCTTTCAAATTCATCTTTCATCCAAACTACTTTATTACCTAAGCAACAGACTACTAAAGAAGAGAAAATTTTGCATGCTGAGTTTTACACTCAATACCTTTCAACATAGATGTTCTTTCCAGTCCCAAGAGAATAGAGGCTACAAAGAATTCTGTAACATGAAACTTGTACATCACCCACTAGAGAAAAATAAAAATACGTTATCAGTATTTATTCAGCTAAAGTTTACTTTTTAAATATCAAACATCTGTTCTATGCAATCAGTTAAACACTATCTAAAACTTTTAGCACATATATCACCGAACATTTTGACTGTCCATACTCCACATGGTATTTACCTTCAATGTCTCTAATTCCTGGTCTTATCATCTGCATTCATTGCAAAGCCTACCAGATCATTCCAAGAGGACAGCAGATACTTGCTAATAAGATATTCCAGGTTATCACACTCGCAGAGTACAATTTTAAGCTAAACACCATCAGTGTGTCTAACCTTTAGGTACATGATCTAAAGGTTCACCATATTTCAAAAGAAAGTATTTTCATGGTTATCCATCTTTTAATGGATAACCACCCAAATATAAACAAAATTTTGGAACATAATTACAGACATTAGAAACATTAGAACACAAGAACATTCAGCATATTGCTGGATCTCAAGGAGTCGTTTCAGTATTTTTAAACTAATTTATGCTAAAAATAGGGAAAGTTTAAATTAAAAACCTACAGTGGTTTTCCATTGTAAGAGAAAATCCACAGGAAACTTATAGCAAGTTTTCTCCTTTAATATAATGAAATACAAATTGTACATAGAAAAGTAGTCTCATCCACAAATTTGTTACAAGAACACTTACACTTAAAGGGATATTTTAATTTCTTTCCCAATGTTTGGAGAGATATTGTACATAATTAACTTTAAGCTTATTGAGTATTATTTTTAAACATGTACAAGAAATAAAGTACTATGCTGCTAATTTCAGAATTAATGCTGGAAATGTGCACGTTACTGAAAACAGAATTTCGTCCTTTGAATACATGCAATTATTTCTAAAAAGCATTTGTAGGATTAGAACTCAATAAAATTAAAAAATAAAATAAAATACTTACAAAGTAAATCTATTCCAAAGTGATATTGTGAAATATGTTCAAAAATTGATGTTAAGATTGGTAACAATGCTACTGTAGTATAATTGATATTCTGTGAAACACCTTTGATTTGTGTTCGTGAATGAGTAAATTTGCCCAGTTTAAGATTTTCTGAAGTTTTCTCCAAGTCTTCAGCTGCATTTTCAAAAAAGGCACGCAATCCCGCTTTAACAAGCTCAGATCCTGATTTCATAACAGTTCTGAAAAATAATAAGGGAAAAAATATAAACTTTGTCTTGATATTTAGTATTTATATAGAGATACATGTACATGCTAATTACAATTCTGTCAGTCTTTGAAGACACCCACATGTATTAGGGAACTTCACATTATGAACAGAAAAGGGCACTTACATCTGCATAGTAGTGTAAACAACAATTACCTTTGAGTATTTGATACAAAATAATAACAACAAAGATGTTGATTCCATAGTCTTGCCTTTCCAGTTTTTTGTGATTTGCTTTTGAATAAGATAATGCCTTCTCAGTAAATGTCGAAAGTCATGAGAAAGCTCCTCTATAAAATACTCTCAAAACCCCCAACTCTTAATGCCTATAGCCTTGTGGGAGCCACAGTAACTAGGTCTGTAAGTCAGGATACTTCAAAGCATCCTAAATCTAGAAAATGCAACTGCAATACCAGAATCAGAGTCCCATTCCTTGACTTTTTGCACACTTCTCTGACACCTTAGTGATGATTCCAGTGTTGTTCACGAGTTCACAATAACTTCATTATCAGGCTGATGTGTAACTTAACCAGGCCAGAAAACAGCTCAAATTCAAAAATTATTCTGGCCTCTGTTTTAATATACATAATAATTCCAACGATAAGCAGTACAAGTTATCAAGTATAACTATGCCCATGTATTAATATACTCTGCATAGTTCTAATGACAAATTTTACACTATGCACTAATTTTTTCTTAATATCTGCAGGTATCACTACTTTCAGTTCCAATGATTGTGTTATTTGTATCTCCCCATAAAGTCTTCAAATGAACTTGGGAAAGTTGACAAGTGTTTTCAGTGTTGAATGACAGACATTGAGCAGGAAAATGTAGAGGAAACACTTCAGACAAAATCTGCTAATATGAGGATAATATCTGAATTGTTGATGCTGTTAAGATCATTGATTACAAATAAAGAATAAAAAATACAGAAACAATCCAAAGGCTCCTGAGAAGCTCTGAAACCTTCCTAGTTTGCAGTTGGTACAAAAGTTGCAAACTTACCGTGTGTCAAGAGACTGAGCTAAGATGTGCAGGCAGTTCACCATTGTCGCAGAATCACTACCTGGTTAGGAAGACATACTATGAGAGCAGAGCAGCACGGGAAACTTAGCATCATCTAATGATCCAAAATGTCCTTACTGGGGATGCACATTTTAAACAAAACATTACCTAAGTCTCCCACCTTCAGTCACTGGAGAAAGTTAAGTCTGGTTCTAGAGGTAACATTTAATTTTTAAAGTCAATTTCCATATAAGAACTAAACAGAATAACTTATCCCAAGTCTACCTGGGATACATTTTCACCTAACCTTGCAACATTCTGAACTGTATCTTGTAGTACTTTAATTTAAAAAAATTTTTACCAATATCTTTGTAGCAGGTGTATTATTTTTCCTTAAATCCCCTTTATATCTGTTGAGAAATTAGTCTATTGGATTCAAGAGTTGGATGACAGAAATCAAAATAATCAGTGTAAGATTACTTTTGAAAAGCTATAAGTAACTGCAAAGCACTGATACTTTTTCGTGGAGTCTGGAGACATGGCAATGTGCTATTTCTTCCTGCTTTGACACTTTATGTATTTTATAAAGTGTTAGCTTCAGAGCCACGTTCAATGCCCTTACTAATTTCACTAGAAGCTTATGGAGCATTTAATAGAATTTTGCCTATAGTTGTGAAAATCTTCAGATAAGATAGAAACAATGGTTATGTATTCTTTACATTTTTATCAAGCTCTTTCTTAACAACTTACCAAAAAGTGAGATCCTATGTCTAACAAGAGCAGCTAGTTTGCAGAACAAGCTAAAGTAGAGAAGAACAGAGAGAGAGCAAAACAAGATAAGACAAAGATGAAAGATTTATTTAGAATAAGAGGTAAAGAATAGTAGGAATATGAAAAAGAAAACACAACATAGTTCCTGGAAAGCATACTTTGAGTGATATATGATGATAACAGTCAACTACATTAAGCAGAGTAACAATTTGAAGTTCCTGAGATCTCTCATTTTCTATACTTCACCACTTCAGAAGTGTCTTGAAATCTAAAGCTATCTTTTGACAGTGCTTTTCAACAATTGCATACTATATGGCTATTATTTCTGAATAAGAATTATTTTTGTAAGAACAAGAAAAATGAGAAACATTTTAGTATTTTACTTGGTATCTGCAGGAAATGAATGTTAAAAATCTTCATACTATTGAAAATAATTTTCAAGAAGGTCCTTTGTAAATATATAAATCTGTGTTTTTCCTCTGATGATGATAATTTGAACCCTAAATATATACACACTAGAAGAGCTTCTGGTAAGTGTATTAGATACTTGCATATCTAACCTACCTGTCAAAATAGTAGGAAAATTAAGAGAATATAGCACCCTATTACCCTAAAGATTAAAGGGTCTGCTTTGACAAAGACAGCTAGACAGACTTGCATATCATTTGGGTATGTAAAGTATTTGCATACTTTACAAATGGAATTAGGACATAAGAAAATGAAGCATATACCTTAGGACTTGGTATGGTCTCATACTAACCACAGATTTTTATTGTTATCTTCACAATGGCAAGGAGATACTATACTCCCTATAAGATGAAAATGGCAGATATTCACTTCTCTCAGTGAAGGATGCACAAAGAATTATAAGATATTTCTGCAGTTATACTAGCAGATACATGTGCTAGACATCCAACTTGTGCCATTGTAAAGCCACTCGTGTCATTGTAAAGCCACTTTTGTTAGCCCTAGAACATGTCCTTCTACCTTCATTAAGACCTGACTGACTTTAGGGAAGTAACAGGAGTATTCAGAGAGGAAGCATGAAATTGAAATGAAATTAAGTGACACTTCCATCCTCCTGAGCCTGAGCTGTCTTTCCCAGCTCCTGGAGGACTATCTTGCAGGTTTGTAAATATCTGAGAGCTGAGTATAGCAGAACCTTGGGGACTTACCACTCTTATACACAACTGCTCTGTATGGACTGCCACCCACAAAGAAGATGGAAATAAAGGGTAATAATAATTTAGAGAAATGCAAAAATGTGTTGAGAGAGAAACTGAAGAATGGAATCTAAGAAGCTGAGTCCTAGGCCTGATCTTATGTAATAACATGTAAGTAACCTTTACTTTCAAATTTTATATCTACTTTCCACTGGAAAAAGCAGTTAACTGGTTAATGCAGTGAAGGAAAGTAAAAACTCTGAGAAACTAACAGCAAAACTAAGAAAGTATGAAAGTAAAACAGTTTGAAATACTATGATACAAAATTTCCAAAAGAAAGCAACCAGCAGCACATCTCAAGGGGAAGAAAAAACCTGGCAAATTATTAAATTACAGTCACAGTTAAAACACAATTCAATATTATTTAATATTATTTTAAAATTTTAATAGCACAAAAGAGAAATGGGTATTTTCATATAGGCAGCATCTTCTAAATTAAAAGGCAATTTTTTAAAACAGAATTTTCTAGAACAACTTTGTGTCAAATGGCTGTTTCCATCCAAACAGCAAAGACATGCAACAATTATTAAATTCCAGTAATACTTGTTCAGGGGCAGAAGTAAGTTTGTATAGAATACATATTTCCCCCTAAAAAGCTGCCTCATGGTATTTTTAACACTTTTTTGGTAGCTGAAAATTTAAATAAATGTGAGACCATTTAAATGAACCAACAGAGGAAAAAGCTTCAACCAGAAACTGCCACCAACAATGAAACAGAACCCCATCAGAAACTAAGTAATTCCACTGCTCACAGAACAGTTTATTTGTATTTTGATGTTATCATCTACAATTACATATTTTAAAATAAATAGTTATTATATATATTTAACACTTTAATTTTGTGTATATGTGTATATATATATATAAAGAATGCCAAGATGAGGGATTTTATTCAACTACTGCCATTCTCATGCAGAATAAAGTATTCACTTTCTAATTGAGGAAACTAAGCTTTTGAACTGTCTTTCTCAATAATCTAAGAAACCTTTAGTTATCTGAATAAAACCCTTCTGTGGATATCTTAATTTTTACTTACCTTGCTACCATTTCTTTTTCCTTATTTGATGCATATCCACTGCTACTGAGGGTTTTTGATGGAGAAGACAGGAAGTAGAGGCAGTGATTTGTGAAGTATTGATCAACCAATGGTAAAAGAACCTAAGAAATACAGACACAAAATGCATTTTTTACAGAGCACAAAGGTAAATGTAGCAGCAATGCTCTGGTTGGTCAAAGTTCATTAAAAAAATTTAAGTTCTGTATCAACTGTATTTTTTATTCCAGACACAAAGTCATGTAAATTAAAACCTAAAATGTTAAAATTTTATTCAAAATTTCATAAATAATAAACAGACTTCCACAGAGGTATCTGGTTTGTATCTAATACTGCATAGGTGTATTTTTTTCTGCTAATTAAATGATATGCACTTCAGTGATATCTTTTTAAAAAAATCAGATTAAATTCATATATTCAGTGAGAGTATTTCATATCATGTAATGAATTATCTGCTTTTTATGTTCCTTCTCATACAGAAGCAGATATATTGCAGTATTTCAAAATATTTTAATCCAGCAAATATACTGAGATATTTTTGAAGACATTTCAAAATATTTGATAACAGTTTGATTAATTATCATTAAAAAATTGAAAAGATATATTTCTATTACATAAAAAGCAGTCTAACATTACAAATTTACATATTCTGTATAGTGGAACACATACGAACATGAAATAATCACTCACTTTAGCAAAGAATTTTATCTCTTGGTCATGTGGAGATTTTTCAGTTTTTCCACTGGTTACAATGGCTTCTGCAAGGATATAATCAAGGCAGACACAAATAAGAAGCTGTCTAATAATAAATAACACAATAGATTTTTCAGATAGACTTGAAAAATTAGTTTTACTCAAATAAAAATAAAAGAGCAGAAACTGTTTAGCTAGTTACAAAAGCTCAGTAATTTAATCTGAAAATTAAAAAAATTATTTTTCTTAAATGCAATAAAAATAGTGATCACTAGAAACATAAACCTATCAATCAAATATTTAAATTTCAGCAATTCTAACGATTTTTAAAAATAAAATCTGCAACTTACCTAAATGTGCAATAAACTCTTGAGCAGAATCAACATATTTTAAAATTTTCTTCAGAAACTTAAAGGCAAACCTCTTTTCCATGGATGAAGCATCCAACTCCATGTCGTTCAAGCCCCTGTTTTGAAAAGGAGTAAGAGAAGTAGCACTGATGATGGCAGTAGTACAAATGATGACAGTACTATGAAGTATTTCATGCCTTAATTTTTTATTAGGGTGAATTTTCATGAGAAGGAGAAAATGACCATAGTAGCTCTTAATTTTCCACTATCTAGGAAGAAAAAGAGAAAAATGAACTGACAAGAGGTATAATAGCTTATGATTAAAGTATCCAAAATACATGTATTTTAGAATAAGAACTTTAGCGTGCTACCTTATTGCACAAATAAAGCCATCACGTATCTGAATCTAACAAAGTAATGCATTGGTCACTCAATTTCAACTGCTGGCACACTTACATTCCAAGTGTTTGGGAAGTCAGCAATTGCATCTCTACAAAATCAGCCTAAGTACTAAATGAACTACCCTTCATTTGTTTAATCACTGTTCAACTTTATTTTGGCCTTTAATTTATGAAGGAATGAAGCCAAAATTACTTCAGCTACTAAATGAAAACTTAAACATAAGTAGCAAACTATTTTATTATTAAAGTATTTGAAAACTTTCAACAGAATACAATAATTTCTAAAGAGGCATGTATAATTTATTCTTTAAGATAAATTCATTACCTAAATCATGGCTGAGCACACAAGATATTGATGAAGAATAAAAATACATGTGGTTGTCTGGGCCTAGATTTAAAATACTGGATTTGACTTTAAGTACAAATGAAACCTATGTGACTGAAATTCTTTAGGATCACACACAAATTAAGGTTGGAAGAAACCTCTGAAAATCATCTTATCCAAGTCCCACCTCAAAGCAAAGCCACAAGGCAAAGTTGCTCAGAGTCTTGTATGATAATGTACTGAGTAGGTTCAAGGATTGAAATCTAATAATGACCCTGGAGACCCTATAATATCTGGCCACCCTCACCATGAAAAAATAATGGTGAAATATTTTCTTATATCAAACTGCAATTTTCCTTGTAACAACTTATTACTTTTGAGGGGTTAGTGCTTGACATAATTTTTCTCTATAACACTGCATGAAGCAGTTGAAGACAGACACAAATCCTATTGTAGCCTTCTGTTTTAAAACTGAAAAAAATCCAACCACTCCTCAGAACCTCTCCTGGCATGACTGGCATCCATCCACAGAGCATCTAAGTGGCTTCCCACATGAGCGACTTTAGAACCAAAAATGGGACAAAATACTCCTGATAGAATCTCATGATCCATCAACCTGCAGAACACACTCGCTGATAAAGCCTAGTACACAGTGAGCTTTCATCATCACAGGGACACATTCCTGATTCATGTTCAACGTGCACAATTCAAAGAGCTTTTCTGTACATATGCTCTCAGGCTCAGCTCCCCTATTCCTAGGATTATTCCATTCCAGATATAAGACTTTGCATTTATCTTTGTTCAACCTTGTAAGATTTCTGTCAGCCCATTTCTCCAGACTATCAAAAGCCAAACTCCAATTCATTGCTAAGGGTTCATTCCACAAATCTGCAAACAATGCTTGGCATCCAGGACAAGAACAGGGATTTTTTTTTTCATTACCCTTTTGGAGTCACTTAATTCTATACATTTTAAAATTTATTCTGTTTTCAAACATACTTGCTTTCACAAGTCATTAATTCTTTCAACTTCATTTCCTTGAGGTTCTCTTGTACTTTTGTTTAGTTTGCAACTTCATAGTCTCTTTATTCCAATATCAAAAGAACTAAACTCTGATTGAGATTTTCTATTGGTAGATGCTGGTTACACCCAGCTGCTTTATCAAGCGAGGAAGTAAATGAGTGACATCAAGGAAAACCTCTGGTTAATCATAAATGGCTACCTCATCTGCTTCTATATAGCCTCTTCAAAGAGCAGATAGGAAGACTTAGCCCTTATCAGTTAAGGGAAAATAACTCGGCCAAAGGACATGCAGAGGCTACAGAGTAGCTGAACAGTGTGTCAAAAGTAGGGAAGAAGGAAGGAACTGGTAGTTCGTGGCACTGAGGTAAAAGCAAGAAAGGAACAAGAAAAAAGGGAAGTTCCTGGACTCACTGCTGTGGTATAAGAAAATGATCATTTGTACTGAGAGTCCTTACCCCTGGTGTGGGAGTAAATTAGGAAGGTAAAATGGAATATTAGACTTGCAGCTTGAAAAAACCTATGAGAGAAATCCAAGCAAAAAAAGTAATTCTGGGAGAAGGTTGGTGCAGCAGAAATTTTAACAACAACAAAAAAATCTAATAATAAAATATATGTTCTTGTCTATGTCAGAACACAGTTAAGAGGAAAGAAACAATTATACTCTGCGGGAACATGGCCAGAGAATCGAGGAAGACATTTTAATCCCATTTTAAACACAAACTTAGTAGGACCCTAACATCCCATCTTAGTTTAATTTGTGGAAAAAAATAATAAAAATTCTATTTTAAGAGTTCTAGTGTGAATACTTTTATGACTCCCTATTAATTTATCACCTGTGCAATCAAATTATTTAGTATGAATTAACAGCTATGTATGCTTGAGAGGCATCTTCTGCCTCATTCTCACAAAGGAGACTAAGTACTTATCTGTATTTTCTGTATATTTACAGTGATGTCACTGTAAATATTTTCTTTTTGAGTTTACAAGAAGTCATGGTTCCTAAGAGATTACACATACTTTCCTAAATATTGAAAGATGTTGATAGATCTGTGAATATAAAAAACAATATCCAAAGACCTTACAGAGATTTAAAGATGCTTAACAAAATACCATGTTGTTTCTAATATGTACTTGAGTAAGGCCTGAGAGATTTATCTGTATGTCATAGACACACAAAGTGTTTCAAAAATGTCCTCAGCAAAGAGCAAAAAAACTCCAAAACAGAGGCAGATGGTATATGTACAGTACACATGCTGTTCCGCCTATACATTTCCAATTATAAACAATTTCTGTTTTAATGATTAGTCCAACATTTTAAAGAATGACATCTTGAAATATGATAATTGCAATGAGTACTTCAAAAGATTTTATATATATGTGTATGCATATATTCATCTGAAGAAAACACTGAAAACAGGATAATCTTGATTCATCCCTATACAGGCAATCACTGCAAAATTTTTGCCCAAATCAATGAAGAGTTTGAATATGCTTTTTCAAGTTGATTTGTCCTATGATATAACACTGAAAAAATTGATTTCTTGACCCAAACACACACAGCTGCAAAATTTGAGCAATTCCATTGGTGTTTCAGAAGATCATTCATTTGAACTAAGTAGACCAACTTTTGAGCCTGCTTCCTTCCTTCTAATCCTATCTCACAGCAGCAAATGAGTAAATAGTTCTAGTGGGTGCACTGGTGATTTAGCCAGTGCTAAACCCACCACACTTATTCAATGGCTCCAAAGCAACTCTGGATGTTATAAAAATATTTGGTGGCATACCTACATTTTGGGTTCGGGCTGAGAGCCTACATATGTGGCAGGAGGTAATTTTTCTCTGTAGTAATACAGAAATGTATACTTAGAACTGTTTTTGTATACTTAGAACTGTTTTCTTGTCTCTTAGAAATATTAGTTCTTGAAGGGAACAAAGTTACATTTTGTAGATCCAACACTGATTTTTATAAATTTCTGAGTATACTTTCAATAGAAAGTAGAAATAAATGAAAACAGGTAAGATCTGATTCTATGCACGCACAGAAAAATTTATTCATTAATACAATTTAGTTCACACAAATGCTTAATGCCAGAAAATTGAGGTTTCCTATGTGCTCAGGTGTTTCACATACAATAAAAGAGGAAAATTATAGTATAGTAATTCACAACTCCATCATATAAAGCCACATACTACAGTAAGAAGTCCCTGCAGGCCAGCATACTTTGAGACATAGTTACAATTAAACTAAGGAAGTCTCTGCTTTTGCTAGAGTAGAAGTGAGTACCCACAAAGTAGACACTTTGTCTTATTACTTTACAGTACTCAAACCAATGTTTTTTTAAAAAAACTGGATTAAAAAGCAGTTTTACATAGATATGTTTCAGTATCAGACCTCGGATTAATTTTCCCATGATCCTTACTGACACTGCTGGCTGCTAACTTAGACATTTTAAATTATCCTCTTGTTTAATTACCCGACTGTTGCATTTTGTATTTACCATGATCATGCACTTATTAGAAATGTTGTCTGAATATGCTGTTTTAGAAGAGTCTTTCTGAACATAAAAATAACTGATCCATAGAAGAAATGCCAAATGGTAATTATGTTAATGACTGCCAGTCTACAGTGAGAGAAGATTAACATGCTGGTTTGTGCACTGAATGCAAGCAAGCATCTGAAAAAATGTGCAACTTACCGAGATATGATTATTCCATTGACCTGAAGGAATTTAAACAGCTCTTGTGCCTTTTCACGGTCCCGTGATTTCTCCTTGGCTGTCAATGTGTCATAAGGTACCAATAAAGGATGACTACCTCCACCTTTAGTAAATTGAAAGAACTGTAAGTTTTTCTGCTCTAAGATTTATTCTGCTTCATGTACAAAATGAACTATATATTTTTGATTGTCTTACACTGTCACCTTTCAGATTGTTTCTTCTCCCTCATTCTCCTTGTCTTTTTTGGTGTGGTTTGCAGGATTGTGGCTTACCTTTACTTTCCAATTCCATTTTCTTCTTTTTGGCCCATATATTATGGTAGTTTTCTGCCATTACCTCAACCATTCCCTACATTAGTATCAGAAAAAACAAGATGCAAGATTAGGTGACAATTAAAAATTCTCTAATGCTACATAATTTTATAGTCTTGAGTAAAGTCTACACTCTTGTGATAAAGAAACATCGTAGTTAAGTGGAATTTCTATATTCAACTGTTCTTTGAAGTCAACACAAGCACAGGATACTCATATTATAACATACTGTTAACAGCCCCTTCGCTAGCTTTGTGCTTAATTTTTTCTGGGAATTCGGGAAGCACCAATGTCATGAACAGTAGAAATTTCATCTTTCAGTATGTAAATAGCATGCACCCTTTCTACAACAGCTTATCATAACTATGGTCACAAATACACTCATAAAACCTAACAAAATTCAACTCATTAATAATAATGAAACCAAGTACCTCCGTTCCTTTCAGCATAATATATGCAAAACACAAATACAAACCTGAAGCTCCCTAGAAAGTGCCACATTAGAGAGATCAAGTGGTGTTGGGCTATACCCATTTCCCTGCAGGCAAAAAGAAAATTATTCTCAGATAAAATAATTTCAGATAAAAGGACCCAATATTCAACTGCAACATCTCTGTCATTGACCTGATTAGAGTAACACCATTCCCAATTTTACTCTTTCTTGTAGAAACTGTTCACCTATTTTTCAGTGTACTGAAGGCACTGGATGATTAAGAAAATGGGTTTGCTAGTGTGGAAGTGTTGCTGCAGGTTGCTGCAGATACTCGGTTTTTTCTATTCACGACAGATGACAAGCAAAGAACTAAGCTTTTAGCCTATGAGGAGAGCAATCATGAGACATACAAGGTGTGCCTTCAAAACATGACAGAACCATGTGAGAACAGCCCGAGTGAGCCCTGTGCTAAGGATGAGACAATACAACAAAAAGAAAAATTATTTTCTTGAGGAATTTACAGACTAAGAAAAAGCAGGAATGTAATATATTAACACAATCTTCAACCGGTTTAAGTGAGAAAGCTCCAGTTCAAAAACCTGTTTGAGGTGCATGATAAATGTGAATGGTTACATATAAAATCAGTGATTTCAAACATACACTCAAGTTAATTATGTGCTGAAAACCTCTACTCTGTCATGTCTTTATCATACACCTTCTTGGGCAAGAAGGCCCAACTGCAGAACAAGTTCAACTGGCCAGAATCAGAGATTCCAGAGACAGCAGAATTTGCTGTAAGAGAGTGAGGTTTGCTGAAGAGACAAAAAATGCTGGAGTATTGTCTTGCAATGGAGTGCTCAGGGGCTCTTTTTGGTAAGCAAATACTTCTCTTGGAGAAGGAACCCAAAGCAGGCTTAAGGTGCCAGGTACTGATACTCACAGGATCAGGGCTGGTGCAATTGTACATAAGGAGTTAGCTTGTGACACAGCTTTGCACATTCCTTCCAGGACTTGTGCCCCACGCACTGTTATTAACTCTCACTATATTTATGTACAAATGTGTGCAATTCACTTCAATTCCCCAACACTTGTCATAATTTTTAGCAGCTTTCCTCCTCCAAGACATATTGACCAGCATTCTCAACATATAATTACAAAAATCTACAAACCGAAAACAATATATCATCACCTGAAAATTTTGCCTGTAGATGTAAAAAAACACTGTATCAAATTTCCAATCTCATTTGTCAGTCATAACTATAATCTTAACAAAGGCCCATATTAGGCTCCTCTCTTTGACCAAAAAAGGAAAATTGCTAGATTTATTTTTTATAACATAAAAGATTTCAAATGCTTTGTCTGTTTTCTTTGAATGACTATATTAAAAAGCTTTTCAGTTCTTCTAAGAAAATTAATATCGATAGTCTCTACAGCCTCATAGTCTTAAAAGAATTTTGGAATCCACTCTTTAGTGATGCATAGTGTTTATTATAGCGACATGACTTCCAATCTTAGAACTCTATTAAAAGTTTCTTTTCACTAAAAGAATATAAAATTGACATAATTGTTTATAATTTATTAGTAAATTAATGAACAGGCTTTTTGTTTTCTAAGCTTAAGGCATTCTACCTTACCTGACTAGACTGAGATATGCTTCGAAGCTTTTCATTTTCACGCTGATACATGGTTGCTTCTCCCCCCTCCTTGGTCCTTTCTAGGCTCCATCCCAAGGCCAACATGGTTTTCAATGATTCTCTGGCAGGCCAACGATAAATTTCCTTTTCCTTTGAACAAAAGAGTACAAAATTTTTCTGTATTTAATAAGTAGCAAAAGCACAATAAAAACATTCTGTCCTTCTCTACTAAGTTCCAAGTACTACAAAACTATAGAAAATTTCTATATTATATGAGAACACAAAATATAGTTCTTTTTACATGAGCAAAAGCTTTGAAATACCTAAAATTTAAAAAAACCCCATTATTCTTAGTGGCATTTATTGCTGGGATATGTGTTGGAAACTGACATCACTGCAATGAGCCCTGTAGCGATAATGTAGATTGGACCTGAAAACATTAATGAATTCCACCAACACAAAATAATAAAAAAATGATGGTACTGTGAGTGCTATAAATTAAACAAGTATGTATCTTCAAATGCATCAAGCACTGAAGACCTTTTTCTTAGTCTTCTTGTATTTATATCCACTCACAGAAACAAAAGGTTACTGAACTATGCACCTCTTCATATAAACAAAGTTCCCAATAAAAAAACAGGCAACAGCCCATATTCCAACACTCCTTCGATAAGTAAAAGTGTTAGAAAAATTCTGAAAATTTTTAGGCAAAATTCTGAGTATGCCATATTAAAACTTTTCAAATCAATTAAATAAAAGTATTTCAGGATGCGTCATAAAACTAGTTGCTCAAAATGACAGCTTTTAGGGATAGACCTGATTTTTATGTTCAAAAGTTCTAATTTCAGACTATTCAGAAAATACTCTTTGAAGTGCTTAAATAACAACCAATAATGCTTTGGCTCCTCTCCAAAAATTCCAAAGCAATTTACAAACCTTAGGAAAATCAACCTCTTTAATCCCTCTTGATTCTTGTCATGTCTATTTTCTGAACAGGAAAAACATGGTGAAGAGGGACATAGGTAATTGACTTGTGTCTCCCAGTGAATCATTACAAAAATAAGTAATAGAATTCAAATTCACTTCACTGTTCTGACAACCAGATGACATTTGTGCCTAGTCAAGAAATTCAAAATACTTTAAATGTTTTTCTGCATTTTCAACTGAATCACCTCCTACGCATTTTTTACATTTTTCTACCATCTTTCTGGAAGACAAAATTGCCTTCAGATATGTTAAATTACACTTTCATTAAGCTCCAGGAGTTTCTGCCAGTCATTTCTCATCCATGGAAGCCTGAAAAAACTGTGCTACTGATACTTTTGAATTCAAATTTGCCCAGGCCTATGGAGAAACAATTAACATTATGTCTAATGGCAGCAAATTATACAAGACTCAGTGTAAAAATAACTGAAAAATCTCTTCAGCATAAGTTGTACCTATTAACTGTAAGGATTCTTGTTTGTGCCTCTGCCTGACATTTAACAGATTATATTTGAAATGGATTTTTAAAAGCACACAAATCAATCTATTTCATATTGATGCAGCTGAAATTTCCTCTATTACCTTTTCAGCTAAAGTTTTGAAAGGCCTTATTAATGGGTGAGTTTTCATATTTTCATCCAGTGAAACACCATATTTCCATCCACTATTAGTCTGAAAAAGAAAAAAAACAATGAAAACCCCACTGAAACAAGATGAGAACAACATGGATGAGTGAGAGCAGATTAGCCAGTTTCCTTTGTGCCATCTACTCCAAGAGCTGCTCACTGCCACAGGAGAGGAGCATGCATCCATCTGTGGACATGCAGGAACAAAACATGCCTGAGACAGAATGGATGCCACCTATGAGTACTGGTACCAGTCCTGAGCCTGACTTACACTGGTCCCTTTCAAGTGGACTCACATTGAGACAATACTAACTGAGGCAAAAATGATTGTCCCAATTCCCTGGGAGGCTAAAGTCAGAATATGTAACATTAACAGATCAAGAACTGAAGAACACAACTAATGAATCCTTTACCTTAAACAATAGTAACTGAAATTTATGGTTTGAAATTATTCTGTGTATATTTACAAATGCATGTGTGCCTTCCTCTACCCATTTGCATGCATAGGCCCCCCTGAAGAAGAGAATTACTTTATGCAACTCTTCCATAAAATTGCTGTTCATGTGCTATTAATTGTTATAATAAATTAAGAATTCATTGTCTTTTCTTGAAGCTCAGTAGAAATAATGGAACAGAAACATGACATAGTGACAGAGTATTTGGAAAATTATAAAGAAATTCAATACATAACAGGTTTCTTAAAGCTAAGAAGAAAAAAAAGCTACAACTGCTTGTCTGAAATAAAGTTTTATTAGGCTGTACTTTTTTAGGTCATGGAGCTGCTGCAGTAAAATTGAATCTCTGACTCCCAGTCAAAAAGCACCATTACCAGGCATAGTGATGCCCACAGAGCTACATATTCTTACTTTAAAAAATAAAATATTAAAAAAAACCAAACCAAAACAAAACCAAAGAACAATAAAAAACCACCAAAACCCAAAAAAACCAATGCCCCCCCCAAACCAAACTCCCCTTTTTCAGTCCCCTCAAGTCTCTCCTAATAAATTCTCTGAAAAAGTAATGAATTGCAATGCATTTTCTTAAGTAAGGGTATTTTTCCACATATCCAAAAATAAATTTGTAAACATCCATACACTATGAACGAGGGCTATCAGATAAACTGTCCATTTCCAATTTCAATATTCAGCCTAGGAATTATTTACTAGTCCTGGACAGTTGCCAGTCTTAAAATAACTTCTACCTTTTCAAAGGCCCATTTATCGTGGGAATGTTCAGCATACTTGCTTACGATATACTCCAACTTCTCAGGAAGTACAAGGCTGTAAACAAAGAGAGCTATGGTCATTCACTCATAAGTCACTGCAGTCTGATTCATGAAGAAAATGTCAAGATAATACAGCACTAATCAAAATGCTTCACCTCCAAATGAAGGCAAGGCATTTGGCATAGCAATTCCCTACTCTTTAAAAGAAATGCCACAAAAAAGGCATCGCTATAATGGCATTTACAGAGAATCTTTAAGTATAAAACAGTTCCACTTTTTAGCACCTGAAATCACAAAGGAACAAAAACCTGCTTCACCATAATCTACAGGTAATTATGTTGCTAATTCTTAATACAGAATAATTTTAACATGGAGGTTTCACAATGCATAATGATGGAGGATAAGACTTTAATAGCAAGACTGAGCTAGTGATCCTCACTTCTTCAATATAAAATCTGTATTTTAATAGCACAAGATTACTAGGAAGGCCAAATCTCTATTTAATAATCATACATGATCTGCTTATTTTGCCATATCATGTTTCTACAGCTCAATTCTCAAAATTAAGTGAAGATTTAATAAAAACTGGGCAACAGACCAATTGAATCACCAAATTTTTGTGATCTTGTACAAATTCTCACAAGCACACCCAAAATGATGGTTTCTAATTTATTAGTTCCAAACATTTGAACTATTTGGCAATAGTGTACATAATAAATGCAGAATTACTATTTTCTCTGCAGACATAAGATGGAAATATTTAACATCTGTTCAGGGCTGAGAAGAATATGGCTTATGTCTGGTAAACAGGACATATTGCAGTGAAGTATTTGGCAGAAGGGAGCAAAAATCCCTGTACTACTTCTGAAAGGCCTAATACCACTAACATGCCAGTCACCAGCCAACTCTCCCTACAGAAGATAAAAAACAGTAATAAGGAATGGTATGAAATATTTAAGGGAAGGAAGCCACTCTGAATTACATTACTCACTTTGATGTGCTGACAGGTTTGGGATCAAAATTTCCTTCCGGATCAACTGAAGTCTGCTTTTCCAAAGTTGACATAATTCGTGTATCTAAATAATCAGGGGGCAAGGCACCAGCTATAGCACTTAGACAAGGCAAAGCCATTCGAAAGAGCTCTGGATCATACTTCTGCAGGAGAGATAGGAACTGGTTGGAAAATCCAATAGAAAAACATGCAAAATGTTAGTGAAATCCAAGCAGCCATAGCCATGTACAAACATTAGAAAATGCAAACAAACAGTAAGTCACAACTAAAATTCAAACATAGAGCAAAATTATTGTTGCATGACATCTATTTTCCATTATATCAACACGACATATTTTTAAGACTACTCAAACTGACACAAGAGTGTGCTGACACTGTGTATGTATATGCAATATGAGTTAAATTCCAGCTTTCTTTTGGCCATGAAGGCTTGTTTGCCCAGCTACAGGACATGATCATCTGCAAAACACTGACTTAGTTCTAAAATTACTAATTCCTGCAGAATTAGCAGAAGCTATTGTCATTTTGCCTTTCTTTCACCCTGCACTATTTAATTTTAAAATATGCTCATTAAAGGAAATTGTGATTTATTGTAGCAAAGTAATTTCATTATTTTTAATAACATAATAACATCAAACCTATAAATATTTTAGAACAAAAAAGAATGGTGGAGAATACTGTAGGTCAGAAGATCACATTTACACAATTCTTCTTTCACTGGGCTAACAACCATTTACAGAAAAATAAAAATGTTGTTATAGAGAGCCACCAGTACTGGCAGAAACATGTCATGTATATTTATCTGTTAAAATCTAAAAGATGCACTAATTGGAAGCATTCGATTGAATCAGACACTCCTGACATTCTTCACACTTGTGAAAGCGGTAAGAGAGGGGAAAATGTGACTAAAATCAAATACAAATGAAGCTTAAAAAGCCATTTCAGAATAATGCAGGGCGTCTTTTTATTTCCATATAATAAATTAGAATGCCTAGAGGAGAAATCATCTAAATCTGTTGCTTAGAAAGAGAACATAAATTCAGTGAGACACAATGAATATGATTTTTTATTGTCCTAAAGCAAAAACTGATTTTTGATTGGGCTAAATTCTGATCCCAAGGAAGCACAAAAAGTGTTGTGCTCAGTAAGACATTTATCGTATCAGAAATGCAACTTTTTCTTACTAAGAGAATAACTGAGTAAGTTAAAATGTCCCAATATCACACTTTGTAACAGAAAAATTGAAAAGTGTTTATTTTACAGTACATTGCATCATATATCTTCAGCTGGGCAATAGCTGGGAAACTAGAGAAATACAAATATACATTTGAAGATAGACAATGTAAATTTATTCTGCATATACTGACAATTTGATAAGCACATATATATGTTTATTAAAATTAATTTTTATGTCCGCAAAAAGTAATTTAAAATGCTTAGTAGAGCCAAGATAGGAGAGCAGACAACACTGACATGTTAGTGCAGTGAGAACTAAACATTATGTGTGTATATATATATATA
>VWZS01005537.1:52863-193101 GCA_013397075.1 Rhabdornis inornatus | reverse complement strand
ATATATATATATGTGTATATATATATATATATATATATATATACATATACATACACACACACATCTCATTAGTTGTGTAAAGCTTATGGGTACATCAAGCAAAGATTTGACATTTCATTGGCTTGGAGATAATCTTTCAAGATTCAATTTGTCACTTCATTAAAAGCATTCATTGCTGTATCTCCCATATTAGCTGAAACAACTGTTAAAATAAGAACTTTCTGATCTTGGCACAGCAAATTACCACTGTAATGCTTTTATACCCACCCCATAATGTAATGTGAATTGCAGCCATTACCTTATGGGACAAGGAATCAAATATTCCCCAGAAAAGTTTTTCAGTTAAATGTAATTCTTCTTCTGCTGCAATTCCATAGCTTCCCATTCCCGAAGGCAGACAGTAATATTTCCAGCACTGCTCATAGTGATTTGTCAGAAGCTAGATTTCCAAGAAACAAAAATGCATGTGAAACTTTGCTATTTAACAAAATTAAAAATTGATATGTTGAACAGTTACAGAGTAGTATTGTTTGTGTCTGTCTCTTCATTTCCAATGGCTCAGAATAATAATCTTTTTTTCTTCCTTTTCCTTTTGGAAGAGCAGCAGAGCTCATATTGTTAAAGTATATAAAGCTCCAGCTCCTGCTGTGGGATTCTCAATGATTACAGTGAGTAGAAAAATTTCAGAATTGTCACCATTTGAGTACACACTAGCTCACGGGATAAAAATAGAGGCAATGAAATGGGTATAAGGCAGGACATGGTAGATTCTGATGAAAAGTTTTACAAATTCAAATTGGTTTAACTCCTGTCATTTGTAGTTGATGGCTTTAGTGTTATTCAAAATACTGCAAAAGACACCTGCAGTACACCCTCTTGGCTGTGACTGCTCAGCTCTGGAAAAATTGATAGAAAGAACTATCATACACGAAATCTGTACAGTTAAAGAGCTAGTATATATGACTATTGGTGCACTTTCCACATAATTTCAAATTTCTACCAGTTTCTTCTGTAGAACTAAAAATTCCTATCCCATGGAAATTACAAAAATTTCTTTCATCAGACTAGAATCTTGACATTTAGTTTTTACTGCAATTCTGTGTAAGAAGGGAAAATAATAATTAAAAACCAGATTAACACTCCCTCTACACCACACTTTTAGTCAAAAAATTAATGTTGCTCCGGAGTATGTGAATGTGTCAGCTCTGCTTTAAAATATGATAAAATTTCAATTCTTTGACAAAAAGACACAGACTTAAGATTAGACTGTTTATCCCAAAAAAAAAGTGAAACACACCTGACAGAATAGTTCTAAATAAGATTTATTTATCATCTAAGAATTGTAATTCTATTTTTACAGAACAAAAGGATAGATAAAACTACAGTTACAGTTTACTCAAAAATAAAAGGTGAATTTTCTTCCCTTCCTCCTCTCTCTTAGATTTCACCCAAAATTCATTCCTAGACCATATATCCACCAAGAGTTATTACAGTTTATAGAGCAGAAGAAGAAATCTCAAGATAGCACTGACATTTAAATTGATACATTCAAATATTCTTTTGCTGAAGCAACGGGAACGTCAACAGTTCACTATACAAAATATCATAATCACTTTACTGTTTGCATTAGGCAGAAGTTCAAAAATTTTGCAAACATTACATTTAATTTAAAAGACTACAAAACAATAACATAATTTTCAATTCAGAAGTAATTTTACATTGCTTTACCCTTCCCATTCTGTTTTTAAAAACAAGACATCAACAGTTTATTCTGAAGTTTTATGCTGGATGCATGTGCAGAAAATAAAGTGTTTACCTTGAGAGGCATTTTACAGTATTCATTGAGCAGGGGCACATCAAAAACCAGCCTTCTCAACAGCTGTTGTAGCATAGAGGGACGCAAATGGCTGTGATTTTAAAAAATAGATGTTATTAGCAAAAATCATGCAGTTCAGTGTAAATGAAATAAAAATTGAACTCAATTTGCATACTGGGAGACAAAACACTCCTTAAAAGTATTTTGAAAAAACAATGCTAGGTTCTCACTTCTCCCTATAGAAGATATAGCACATTAGAGCTTCTATAGAACGTTGTGCTACTTCTGAACCCTCTTAAGTAAACAGACAAATCTACATTTCAGTCCCTGAGATAACACTGGTCATTTATTTCATGCAAGACTAAAACAGTCTTAGGTCGACTCTACAGACAAGGAAAGAAGTTGTCAAAATACCTATTCTGCACAAAAGAAATTATTTTGTTCATAGGTATGATACGTACTGGCAAATAGCAAGCAGGCATTCCTCAATAGCATCTCTTTGAGCTTTTGTGAGGGAGCGTCCCTTGGATAACCTATATATTGTGTGAAGTGTGGAGTCAACCAGAGAGGCATGATGCTCTGTTCCAGAAAAGAGGGGAGCACATCTTTTGAGTAATGGAAACACAGCTGAGCAAATATATCTATTTAGTGCGAGAGCTGCCTCTGTGGTACTTAGAGAAACCTGTACGAAGTAGTAAATGATTGTTAGTATCACACTGGATAAAGGTCACTAAGTATGAAGGCTATAAATCATAATAATGCAATAGTTCTTATGTCTCCTAAGTGGCTGGGTGCTGACATGATATCCTCAGTTATATGCATGAGGACTAAAGCCATTTCTTTTTCAATTGGAGAAAATCCAAGCCATTCATTTATGTCCTGTCTCTTGCACCCCTGCACTCTGAACCAACAGCAGAAGAAAAGAATGTGGAGTTTCTATCTTGAAACAGGTTAAAAAACCCCACTAAGCATTAAATAACACTTGTCATCTCAATTTCTTCATACACCTGGATTTTCAGTGTAATTATCAGAAACAAACATGAAATAAAAGCAAGCATTAGGCCTATTGAAGTATACTCAATGTACTTATTGTATTACTGTACAGCCTGTATTAAAAGATTTTAAACTACTTTTACAATTCATAAGGTGCTACTGAATGCTTAAATCAGACTTATGCACTATAAATTAATAGTGAGTTACTATTGATTTTGTTTTATAGTGAGCCTATAATACCTTTTTTTTAAAGCTGTTTTGACTTGAAATTCCAGTTTTTTACACTTACAGAGCCACTATATCCAGCCACTGCATTTAAACTCAATAGTGAAATACGTACTGTATCCAAAGAGGCAGAAGCTCTTAAATCTGGTAAAAATCCAACTTCCAATAGGTGAAGGAGGAAGCTTTGGTCCTTAATACCATAGACACGGTCCAAGAAGAGTACCATGGGTGCTTTATGATCAGGACAGAAACTGGCAGACATGTCTGGCTCATTTACTGTGCCATCTACACAAATATACAATGCAATTTTTAATAGCAGATCACTGATAAAACAAGAAATATCAAGGCAATGAAAGACATCATAATTACATTTAATGTGTAAACTCAAATACTCAGAGTATTACATTCTTGTTCAGTTTTGTTCCATGCTGAAGAAGAATCATTTAGAATAGTAAGTTTTTATTATTTAAAAAATCCTATTATTTTGCAATTTAATTATCTTTCACTCTTAAATGAAAGCTTAGAAATGAATGGTAAAATATTCTACAAATGACTGGATAATGTGGAAATACAAAGGGACTGAGCCCAAGCTTAAATATTTTACCTAAAGAGGTAGCATCTCTAGAGCCACTGCTGGAGACAAAGTACTGGCCCATTGGTGTGATCGTTTAAAGTATTTCTTACATTCTTACATTCTCTGCTCTACAGGAGCAAATATCTGTGCCACTGGAGCAGCTCTAATTGATGCAGATCTAATTAAAATTTGAAGAACAGCTCTCTGCTTACATTCAACTCTAACGAAACTGCTCTATCTTTCCTCTGAAGGCTAATGTGGCAAAAGACTTTAATAAAAGTTAAATGGTCTAATGAAAGTATTGAAGTTACCTTTGTTAACTGTGGACAGCTTTAGTGGTATACTTATAATCCCCACCAAATCTTCAGTCGGCACTAGGGATCGAAGAATTGACCTGATTCGAATAGCTTCCCCTTTTCCACTTTGAATAAGCTGATAGAAAAATTTATCAATTAAGAAATTTAGTATTGAGGGACATAAAATTTTCCTCAAAAAATTTCTATTAATATGATTTTTTTCAAACACTGGAAGAAAATGCACAGAAATTCAATTTATTCAAGAATTAATGAAGTTGCCAAATTCAGCTGTTCCTACTTTTATATCTGTTCTTATTTTTATATCAATGATTTCACAGTATTATAAATTCCCAATAATGCAAAAATTTTCACATTGATAAGATTCCCAAACCAACCAGATATGGTGATGAAACCAAAACTTATGAAATGCCTATGTTACCTAGAGAACCCATGGTGACAAGTTTCAAGCTTGCTTTTTTTACACTACAAGTGGATGCAGACCTGTGTGATGTGCCCATGAATTTTTCTATTATTTCTATCCTGTAAAATCTTCAAAAGGCATTTACAACAATGAGGTGAGCAATTCCTTTCGACTTCTAGCAGAAATCAGGTATTCATAGCCTGTGTCTGAAAATCTCTACCAGTAATTTTCATAACAAACTACTGTGTCTGGCAATAGAGAGCTACATATAGGTAACAAACTTAATAGCTTTTGTGAGAGTAAGTAGGGAGGCTGCAAGCCAAACTTCTTATTCTTATTGTATTGAGATACATAGAGGATTTTAGCTACTTAAGAATTTTAAGCACCAACAAGCAGCAGTCAGTCTAATTAAAACCAAGTCTTGCATGTGACTGTTACAGGCATTACAGTTGAAACAGTTATTTTACATATTTTTACATGTATTCACATGGTGTGCGCATCATGTTTCATCAATGCACGCAAAAAGCAGCCATCTATCACATTCTTTTTAAAACTATTTTTATGGCTTTTTAGTAGGTCATATTTGCTTTGATTCCATAATCATGTAAAAATTATCAAAATTTTAGATAAATAAAAAAGCATAAGGGAATCAAAAGACCATGGTTCTTTATAAACAGCTTGCAGGGAATACATCTACCTAAATACAACAAGAAGCCATAAAGTCTACCTTCTGAAGGGAAGAAGGCTTTGAATAGAGAAAGATTTAGTTAGACATGTACAGTTATGTTTAGAAATCTGCATTTTCTGAGCAAGTGGTAAAATGAACTCACATGCATTTCTGGTGCACAGCGCCCAAGTAAATCTATGAGAGCTGAGTAAAATGACATGATTGCATTTCCCATGTGCACAGTCTCCTCTTCCTCCTCCTCCTCATCACTAAAAAGTTAAAAATAACAGTGAGCATTTTTCCTAATCTAAGTTTTATAGCTCTTCTCTGGAGCTAGAGACATGATCCAGAGACTATTCACCAGACATACTCATCCCTTTGGCTCCAGACTAAAGGGTTTTTGTCCCAAGGGCAAGCATGCAGGCTAACTGTAATAGTAGACTTCACATGAGCTTTCTACCTTTCTCTTTTACTTTACCTTAACTTTAGCTTCATTCCACAGCAGTCTTCTCATTTGCTTTGTCCTTCAGGCTTTTTCTCTCTAACTCTTATTCCACTTTTATCTAGCTAATGCTTTATGAATACCATATGACAACTTCTTGTGAATGTGAATCTCTAATTCTCTCTGTTTGTATAATGCCTTACACAACAGGGTCTATTATCCACATATTGCAAGCATGATTGAGCCAGCTATTAAATCCTCATTTGCCAAACAAGCATTCACATTTACTTACCCTTCTCTTTTATATGCCTGGGAAGGAAGGTCACGACTAGGATTCTCTGAGATCCTTATAGCTTCCTGCATAGCAGCCAGCAAACCATTTCCTCCTTCTCCCCTAAGGTCTGGCCCGAAGCACTCCGGCCGTCGAATAAGGAGCTTGACAACAACACTTGCATTTTCCTCAACACTTTCACCTGAGGACCAAAAAGCACTACACATTTTCTCCTGAAAGGTATTCGAAAGTCAGAAGAAAACTTCATTTTCTCCTAATTGTTAAAAAATATAAAACAAGTCCTCATCCTAAGGTGCCAGCATTGAGATTCCCCTGCAGCCCATGGTGCAGCCCATGGTGAGGCAGCTGTGCTCCTGCAGCACCTGGAGGTTCACAGGGATGCAGAGATCCACCTGCAGCCCCTGGAGGAGACCCACACTGCAGCAGGGGATGCCTGAGAGGAGGCTGTGACTGAACCTGTGGAGGTCTGTGCTGGAGCAGGCTCCTGGCAGAGTCACCTGCAGACCTGTGGAGAGTGGAGCCCACACTGGAGCAGGTTTCCTGGTAGGACTTGTGGAGAACTTGCACCGGAGCAGCCCGTCCTGGAAGGACTGCACTCCCTGGAGAAATGCCCCATATTGCAGCAGTTTGTGGAGAATTTTTGCCCATGGGATGGACTCATGCTGGAGCAGGTTGTGGAGGACTGTCTCCCATGGGAGGGACCACATGCTAGAGCACAGGAAAGACTCTTCTCCCAGAGAAGTGGCAGGAATATATTGATGTAACCCCCACTCCTGGTCTTCCTGTGCCAAGGAATTCCTAACATTATTTGCTACCATGGCTACAGGTAAATCTACTCAATTATGTGATTTACAAAAAAAAATTAAGAAAAAAAATACAACTAACTATGAAGATTCACAAAAAAATTACAATAATAAGCATACACCAATAGTCTTGCCTTTGTAATGAGAAGAGTATGCATTAACCTCTCTTCAGATTTAATGTATTTTTATGGTTAGGAAACTAATTTAAAGGAAACCTTTTTGATGGAATCTGGATGCCAAGAAATTAGACTTACTGTTAGCAAAAACTGCAAATCGTAAGAATGACAGGTAACGTTCACCCTCTATTGGGTTCCATCCAATGTCTGGATATCCTTTTGCCAGCAATACTGGACAACTCTGCAGGCCACAACCCGCCAGGTAGGTAACAACCTACAACACAGAGGTATTCTCAGCAAAGGTAATACATTGCAGCCAATACATTATGATTCAGCTAAAATGACTCATGAATTTGAGAAGCCCAGTTTTAAGGCACATACAGCCTGATTTTTTCAGCATGAAATACTGCTGATGTTACAGCTGGTATCTGTTACTGTTCGAACATTCAGGATTTGTACAGTGCCAAGTATTTCAGTAAGCAAAGTGCCAAGTATTTCAAGGTAAGCAATCAGTAAATGAGAAATATGGTCAACAGTGAAATGTAGTTTAATTTACTTCCTCTACCATAATTTCCATGAAAATATAAGACAGTCACTGGTAGTGTTCCAGTCACTAGTGTTGTATCCCAAGAATTGATATCAATACCATTCAAATTTTTATTAATGACAGGACAGAGTGCACTCAGCAATTTTGCAGGTGATAGAGAATTGCTAATTCTTCTCAACAGCTTACTGCCTAATAAGTATATTGCTGTTCTGTCTCACACCCTTTCCATTCATACTCTTGTCTTCTCCAAGCTATTGCTGTAATATGCCCATTTATTTCAATTTCACAACCTTTCCTCTCCCACACCATATACTGATCACAAACAGTCCCACGAGTTCCCCTGTCATCACAGGATCCTCTTACACTGCACAGAGATTTTCCCAGTGCTAAGCTATCACTTAGGTGTTTAACCACTCTCTTCATTTATATTAAACCCTGCTTTCTGTTTTCTGTACCCCAATGCTCTGCTAGCACATCTAACTTCCTCTACCTGTTTTCCTCCTCTTCTGACTATGCACTTCCATCTCTAAACCTGTTTTCCTCTTGTGATATACAAATAACTTTCATGTCATTTTTTACATTTTACCACATTTTCCAGCTCATCCTGCCTCTCCTCACATTCTCCTTTATTCCTAACCATTGCCAGTGACTTGATTTCTGGATTCAGTTTCCCATTGACCCTAGCCTTAAAATCCTGTTTCACCTTTCATCTTGAAATAGCTGCCTTTCCATCCTCTTAGCTGTCACCTCCATCCCCACAGATCTCTATGATTTAAGCCTAAAGAGCTGTGTCCTTTTTTTATCATTCTCTTCTTAATTCTTTTTTTTTCCCTCCCCAAACAACAGTTCTTGATATTCCTGTTTCATGTCTTTTTTCTTGTCATCCTTTCTACCTGATAACAGTAGTGAAAGGATGTAGAAGATAAGAAATAAATCTCTTTTGCTCTGATTCCTGATAAACATAAAGCAAAATTGGGGAAAATACTCCTCAGTCAACCTTACCTTGAAGCAACACGTACCTAGAGTGGGTATTTCTGAGGACAACATATTCAAAAACTACTGTGACCAAACTTGCCCTTTTAAACCCTTTTAGCACAAGTACACCATTTAATAAATAGGTCAGAGTGGCCACCTTATCAAGATCTGGCTCCTCCAATGCGAGTGCAAGCTCATTGTTGTCCATTACAGAGGCTGCTGCCACATCGAGTGGTGTCGAACCCCTCATTGAAGGAAATGCTGCAGAAAAAAATTGATATATAATAATTAAATGGAGTTTGCACTAATCACATTCATCAGCAGAGGGCAGCAATCACGCTGGAATCTACAGCATAAATATATTCATAGCACATTTTACGACAGTTCTTCATCCAAGAACACAGTCAAATGTTTTTAATAAAGTGAAAATGCTGAATTTTTTTTTCTGACTTCACATCCGTATCAGGAAGCAAACTCAACCAGTGGTTGAAAATACAGATGAAAAAAAATCAGTGTTAACAATATAGCAAATCAGAGGAATACTATTTCCTTAGGAGATGAACACATTAACTACATAATTCTGCACAGTCTTATCAAGTCAAGATTTTGAAACATGCCTGTGTTTAGCAAAAAGAGACATTTCAAGCTTCAATTAACTGTTTTCTTTCTTAATCTCTTCCAATTTTCAGTGTTTATTGTGGCCAAATGCACTCGTGAACAGCTAAATCACTGTGAAATCACATGCTATCTAGCCATTAAAATTTTCCTTCTGTTACAAAATCTAATGCACATGCATTAGAAAACATACATTCGGCATTCAAAAGAAAAATATAAAATTTACTTCATTAGTCTAAACTGTAGAGGCAAGGAAAATTAAACCAGATGAAACCAGCAAGCACCATAAGGAGTCAATTTAATCTTAGATTTCAAACCACAACTATTTTGAATGGAAAAATGTCAAACTATATGTTTAATACTAAATTTTTCAAGGTGTTTAATAATGCAGATTCAGACTATTCTGTTTCTGATACAATTCACAGACACATAAGCATGAAGCGAAACTGAAAAAAAAAATTAAGGGTGAAACCACAAGGTGGTTTAAGCATGTTTCAGCCTGCTATACAAATTAGACACCACTCTTGTGATATCACAGTTGCTCCTACTCTTCTTTTAGGTGTTGCAGCTACATGGCATACCCAGTCCAACACTGCTGTTTTCCAGTAAGTAACTGAGATGCTCGAACATGGCCTTTTGGTTTTGACGACTAATGCGGCAGAAGTAGCACAGGAACCGACAACAGCTTGCCACCATCTTAGGAAAAGCGATCTGCTGAAAAGGAAAGTTGACAAAGCAGTGAAATATGTTAATTACCAATCTGTTCCAGTTCTTCCTGCACTCCTAACAAGGAAAGGATAGTGAAGTTACCAAGGTGATAAGCAACTGACAGTTGCTTTGGTTCTAACTTAAGAAAGTATCCACATTTCCTTTCAACTTTCACATTCATCAGGTCATTAGAGTCATTTTTCAGAGAACTGTAAGTGACATATCAATTTGAACTGACAAGTTATTACCTTCCCACCATTCCTTCAGAGACAATACATGTCTCAACACACCCTCATGATTAACCATTTATTCCAAGAATCTGGAGATCTAGCTTAAACAATCTGCTGCCACAACCTAGAAAAATGCCCAATCCCTAAACCACAGACTACATTTCATGATTGCTCACTCCATCTCTTGAAGCTACAACACAGCACAGAAAGAAATATTCATGAGGTACCTACTGGCAACATGCAATTCATAAAGACAGAGACACAAAATAGGTTATTTTGGGTGGCCAAGCACATTTAATGGCACAATACCAGGTTACTAAGCAGTTTTCTAAGTCTGCATTTCCTTTGAAGGATGTCATGGTAATTTCTGTAAAGCATTTTTGTAGATCTGTGTTATTAAAAATTTCTAGGAAAACATTTTTAAGAAAATTAGAAGGCATTGGGGGTTGTCATTGTTTTGGGTTTCAGGTTTTTTTATCACCTTTCGCTTTACAAAACCAGGGTATTGTAATACTTATAAATTAGCAAAGTAATAATAATTTTGTAATTAATTGTAACTTGCCTTGAAATTCAACAGAAATACTAGAACTGGTATGTGAATACTTTGTAAAACTGCAATGATACAGGCAGATTCAATGTATAAGCATTTAAGAGAATTATGAGCAATATGACCAAAGAGGCAAAGGAAAAGTGGTGCAGCTGTACACAGAAGACAAACAAGTTATGAAAATTGAAAGACAGAGGAAAGATAAGCAAAAGGTAGAATATTAGGCTGAAAATTGTTCCAAATACATAAGAAAAATGAATGGCCAGGCAAAACGATATTAGATAAGGAATACTAGGATCAGAGGAAACCTCTCTTTTTGCAGTGGAGGCAACAGGACAAAAACATCAGGCATGAGCAAAGAGAATAAAGAAAATATGTGCACTTCTCACTTTCCTCAGGAGTGAAAATTTTCTGTTAAGCTTCTCAAAATTTATGCCACTTGCCTTTAAAATAACATGTATATATATATATTCAAGCATAACACAGAAAAAAGGGAGACCATAACACTGCAAGAAAATTTTTGATCAAGTACATGAATTTGAGCATTAACATTTAAACTGGGTTTAGTCTCTTATTATAATTTATTGGTAGTAACACTTCATTTAAGATGAAGAGATAAATTTTCCTACCAGAGCTATACCTCCAATAAATGCAGTTAAAGTATATATTTAATTTAAGAACAAAACATTTTACAATCCTGCTCAAAGAAAAATGAAACACCTATAATATCTCAGGTTTTAAAAATCAAGACTAGGCTACTGGGCTTCTTCCTCTAGTAAAATAAAAAAGATTCTACTTTTTCCATTAATGAATACTTTAATTTGGACAAGCAAAATCTAGCTTACACAAGATATATTTTTGTTCACTTCTTAAACATCCTAATATATTTTTGGGGAGGTTCAAAATGCAAAGCACATAAATTGTGGTGAAATTACCTGAGATTTATCTCCTCCAAGCACATTGACCATCACATCCATAACAGTCTCATGCATGCCCAAGACTCTCATTAAATTAGGATGCTGATAAAATACCTTGTTGTTCATTATATCTCTAAAATGGAAGAAAAGAAAATTTGTTTTTCAGAAACCCCAAATTAATTTAAGTCAATGCACTGAGATTTCAGAAGTATGCATTCATTGTATGAACATAATTTTAAATTCTTAGAATTCAGCACAATACAAAAACACCTGAGAACAAAATGTTTCACATTTCAATATGCTGTAATTTCTCTAATTCTCATAGATTCTTCATAATAAGAATATTAACCTCCAAATTCTTTTGAGATGGCAATTTTTCATCTCTAAATTGCTCCTACCATCTGTTCTGATTAAATTTAAAAAAATTCTGTGATGATCTAAGTGGAAAAGAATATGTTTTGTTAGGTTTTAAAGTGAGAACAGAGATCAAGAAAATGAAATCTAATAAATCATTTTTCTGCAGTAACCTCTTAATTAATTTCCTCAGTTCACAAAGTAAAGAAAATAAATAGACTTGGTATTTAAGGTTATCTGTTATATGTATTTCATTTCATTATCCATTACGAAGGACTATTTTAACTTTTTTTTCACTCTGCCCACCATTCCTTCAACATTTTCTAGAATCTGCTGTATTGGTTTCATAATCCAGAAGACAATTTATGTGTTTCAAAATAATCCAGGGACTAGATTTCAAGAGAATCCAGGGATTTCTAACATTTTAGGATAACTTGTTAAAAAGGCATGGCACATAACAGGCATCATGCCTGCTTTAAAGTAATACAGAAAACTGAGAATGGATGAGTCTTAATACAGCACCTCTTGGAAGGTGTTTTTATACACACCATGTTTATGAAAAATTTATCCTTTACCCCTCATATAATTCTCAGGAAATTTATGAACTCGACATCAATGACAAATTGGGTAGTACTGTTACGCACTGCCTAATGAGTCATTGCCATGACTTGATCAATTCAAATGAAGAGATTAGTCTTTGCAATTTTTACAAAAACAGTATAGATTTTACAATAAGAATAATGGAACTTCCTTACAATTGTCATAAAGGAGAGAATTTTTTTTAATATTCCTGAAGAAAGAAAAACAAATATAGTTCTCAGGTAACAATACCATAATTTTCTCTCTTTCTAAATGCACCATTTTAATTGAAGTAATTTACTTTCTGTTATTTTTTTCCTTCAAACATTTAATGGCCCAACCAGCATTTAGTTACACAAGAGGAATAACAAACATGCAGGAGTGTATCATAATACCTCTGCTCAACAGAGGTAATTTTATAGCAAAGATGAAGAAAATATTGTCACATCATCTGGTGCTATGTAAAGGAAATTTCTTCTCAATTTCCTATTGAAAAGACACCATCAAGTTTATTCACTCACACATGAAATATAAAATGGGCTTTAAGTTTGGGAAAAATGCAGTATAGATAGACACTGGCAAAAATTTTAGTGATCTTTTTCTCCAGAGCTGCTATAACATGTGCTTTGATTAGGATTTAAGCATCAAGCGTAACTGTAGTAAAAGGAGTCAATTTTCTTTAGATAATACATTAGTTCACAGAAACTTTGACCCTTTTGATACTGTTAGAGAGATCGGTTGGAGCCACCTTGGAAATATAAGTAAAAATGTAAATCTCTGGTACATATACACTTCAGTACAGCATAGGTTTTCATTTAGGAACAAAAATTATAGGTTTTACTAATATAACAAAAAGCTTCACACCAACTTAAAAACAAAATTCTGTTAATTCCATACCCTAATCCATTAATCATTAGCAATTCCTCCTCTTTTCCCATCCTCACACTGAGGAGTGAGCGAATCTGGCCCAGTGCTGCAAGCAGATTAATGGTATCCTTCACAGAGGCAGCACTAATAGTGTATGCTTTCCTCAGGGCTTGCAGGAGCTCACCAATGCTGTCATATTGCCTACGAAGGAGGCTGTACATAATCCGAACTAATTCAGGATCTTGGATCTGATCTTCCTGGGACCAGCGCACCATTGTCTGCGATATGAGTTCTTTCAGTGTAGCTAAAAGCAAAATACATTAAATGTTACTAGATCTTCCAACAGAAAATATCAAAAGCAAGTATTGCAGTAAAATATGCAAGGGTAGAAAACAAAGAGGTTGTAAAAATCCACAAGAAAACTGAACAGGATTTTTAAATTGGAAAGGCAACTTTCAGATCTTTCGAGATAAGTGTAATGTTCTTGAGAGGTAGAAAAAAATACTTAGGGTTCAAGTCCATACCAGCACTGTTGACAATGAAAACCTTTAACTTGACCGTGACTCTGAAAATCATCCTTGTAAATGAAATGTTGCATTTAGACTTTTAATGCATCCCTTATTTCTATATCAAGTCTCGGTCACTTGGGAATGCACTTTCTAAAAACGCTGTATTGTTTCGAACTACAGAGTAAATATTGCTTGAAGCACTTGTATTGTCGACATTGCAAATTCAGTGATGCCAAAAACAATTTTGCTGAGCCCAAAGTTTAGGGAATTTACCTGAAAACTAGGTATGTTTTCAGTTCCAGTTCAGTTTCAGTTCCACACATGTTCCAGTCCTTGTTCCAACAAATGTTCATGCTTGATATCAAGTAGAACAGGAATAACCACCTTACGTCTCAAAACAATGCAAGTTTCTTTCTTCTATTACCAGTAATAAATTATACCCCTTGACTTTCCCAAAGTTCTTCCAATGGCAAGAACAGGTCCCTCCCACTTTCCATCACTACAGGGTTTATAGATAGTGTAGACCCATTGGGGTTTGTGTTTTGTACACTATTCTTTCACTTGCTAACACTTCTTTCTTAGTTTACTTAATATTGTATTTATGCAAACCCACCATTAATTCTGAGGTTCTGTTCAATAATTAGGCCTTCAATCTGTGGGAACAAATTCTGTACTTCACAGAGATAGCCCTACTCTTAGTGGCATGTCATGTCTTATCTCAGTTTTGACTTGATAGTTACAAAAGTCCAATAACCATTATTTACACTAATCCATTGCCTCTATGTGTTTATTTTCAGAGTTTTAACTTGTTTTTAAATACAAAATTTACTGATTCATCATTAATACTAGGTTGAAATTGCTGGTATTCTTCACTTGGGTAAAAGTTCATTTGTGATAAGAAATGAATGTATGCTTAGAGGAAAGGAAGATTTATTTGTAGTAAAGAGTTTCTTCTTAAAAATATTCGCACTCTGAGTATGTATAACCAAAGCCAAGACACTCAAGGCCAGAGATTTTAACCTTGGAAATATGTACACATCATAAACACCACCACACATCTTCATGCATATAAGAGGATTAAGGGTACCTCCAACACCCATTTCCTTTAATCTCTGAATTCCAAATTTCCTGGTAAAGGGAAAGGGCACACATGGACTAAAAACCTCTGAGTCTCCAGCCACAGTCAAGTATATAATATAATATATTTATATTATTTTTCATCATGCTTTGAATGACTTAATCCATGTGCATATTTGTACTATGCATCACTCCAAGGAGAAGCCCAAGCCCGAAGAAATCATCTGAAATTTCTAGAAAAATAGACACTGTAAGATCATCTTTCCAGCCTATATTTTTTGTAGCCCAAAGCGCTGGTACATGAAATAAGTGAACTGCTCTGTTCCAAGGATCAAACACCATGTGCCCTGAGGCTTTAGGAGTGAATACTTCCTGATTCACGACAACAGAATCCACATGAAACCTGGAGAAGAAATGATACTTCAAAGATACTGAGTAGGTCCAGCTACCATTACAGTGAAAGCAAATGCTACTGATTCACTGGAGAATGAAGCCCTGTTACATGAGATATCAGATTGTTATAATATTTAATGTACTTACAACACAGTAACAAGCTTAACAGACCAAAATACGCTTTCAGGCCAGGACAAACGCTCTAAGGTGCTTTCCTGAGCAAGCAGATCATGTAAGAGCTGTCATGAGTTATAAAATAACTTTGCTGTCTAATCTCAAGACAACTCTTGATGAAATTTTTGAATCTGAAATAAATTAACCATTCCACCTCTGTACATGGACCTATTGACCAACTGAGCAACTTGGAAAAAAAAGACGAGTAACCATCATTGGTTGACCAACCTCAAGTCGCTTGGAGAATCCTGCACATTATATCTGTATTGTGTTAGGGAAATTTAGAGCCAGAAACCCAATCTTGATTCAGAAAGGCTAAGAAACTGCTGCAAAAACATGTCATAAAGGAAGACCTGGAGGTATTTGCCTTTTTGCCTTGTTTATTCCTCACCATCCCTAGCCACTGCTAAGGATTAAAAACAGCAAATACAAAGTTTGTGAAATTCACACCGCACATCACCCTCACTGGGGTGAATTCTCCTGTGTCATGTGAGCACAGTGGCAGTGAGAATCAGGTAAGTTTTGCAAAGAGGCTCAACAAAAAGCTTATGCAAATAGTTGAGGAATTGCAAGCACAGGACCAATCTCCCTTGTATAGACCATGGACACTGCTTGCGTGTTGCGGAAGAGAGTATGGGAATGGATATGTACAGAATGGATATGCCCAGAATAAGAAGTTTGTGATTACAAGTGTTTTGGGGGTTTTTGTGCTTGTCTGTATTTGTGTGCATACGTAGCCTAAGAACAGGAAATAGAAGGAAATGGAGATCAGCTCTAAAGAAGAATTTTTACATTAAAAAACCAAACCATAAAAATTAGATCTTTCCTAGTTTAAAATGCTTGAGTCTAGATTATTGTGCTATAATTAGCCTTTAACAGTTCTTTATAACGAATATGTAAATTTTCAGCCCCAGAGTTATTGATTGGGATCCAAAATCTTCCAGTCATTTTAATTTCTTGTTTAAAAATGCATCTGAGGTGTTCAGTATACAGAATAATAGTTTCAAGAAGCAGAAGAAACTTAAACAGGTGGTCTCCTTTTTCAGCCTCTTATAAAACTTTATTAGAAAATACAGTCCTGTTGACTATGTAAAACTAACACTTGTATCAGAAAAGTATTTATATGGAAAGAAAACTTACTAGGAGCTTTCTCTTCTTCTTCCTTAGGCTCCAATTTTTCTGCTTTTGGTGGACCTTTGATTTTGTACATTAATGAACGGAGTTTGCCAGTCAAGGAGGAATCTTCCTCTTCCTCTTCCTCTTCTTCTAGTGGAATACCTTAGCATAAAACAAAACTGGTTAGGAAAAAAAAGGTAATCTTTGAAGTTTAACTCCCTCAATATTTAAACAATATTAAAATAGCTATAGGAATAATTTTGTAACTAGCAAATTTCATACAGGATAAAAGAAGAATTAGTGAGGCCAGCAGCTTTAACACAGAGGACCAGAATCACTGTGCAAATTATGTTCATTTCAGTACACATACTTCTTACATCCAGATTGCAGAATGTAGGCTAGATAAAGAAGTGCGCGGCTGTATCTTACAATACAGTACAGTTTTTCAGTCGAGATATTTAGCAGCCATAAACAAATATATTAACTGAATTTAAAACTGTAAGAAGGCAGATGTTCAGAGATTATGTGGGTAATATCTGCTTTTCATGAAAATGTATATAATGAGATGGGATGTCATTTTACCGGGTAGTTTAAAACAGTTCAGTTCAATACACTGCTTCACAACCATTCAAAGTCTCTCACAACTCTTAGTGATCATCAGACAACACATGTGTTATGTGCGGAAGCAAAGAGCAATTAAGCAGGCTCCTTCAGATCAGAGATAATTGTGCCAAGCTGAAATGTAAGCTTTTGCAGTTTGCTTTTCAAAGAGAAATTGAGAAAAGGAAGTTTTTCAGATAGGATACTAGAGCTAGAAACTGAAGCAGAGGGGAAAAGAATGAACTGCAGTGACTAAAACTGGTACTAAACAATTAACTAAGAAAGAAAATAGAACTGATGTGGTATCAAGTTAGAGAAACTTTGCTGCTGGCAGCTACAAAGGGAGAGTGGAAATTATGACTAGGAGGGACTAAGTGATAAAATTCAAAGGTGCTGGGAGGGTATGAAAGAAGTCAAAATTGAAATTGAGCAGTAAATATAGAATTTAAGAAATGGGGTAAGTGAAACTGGCTTGGCAAGATGAAGCTAAGAAAGGATACAGCCAGTCTGAAAAAAAGTGAGAACAGGAAACATCATCAGTAAGGAAAGGAAAGAGAAAGCAGATAAGGATATTAAAGGAAGAAACTATCTGGCATTGAAATAAAACCTAGGCCCTGGACACAAGAGAAAGACACTGGGAGGGGAACTTTTCAGAAGCTGAAATGGACAGAAACAAGAAATGCACTGGGATCATGAGTTAAGGTGGTGTTGGACTGGTGTAGATGAGGTCTGTGAGTCCTCCAGATGGGGTCTCATTTACTGTTCCATATCATTAATTGTTCATTCTGCATCCTCTTATAGTTGCAATCCATTCAGAAGCTGACTATCTCATCTTGCTGCTGGCTAATTGCTTCCTTCAAGTGGCAGAGGTCTGCGCACTGGTACAGATGTTTTCAACGCAGATAACTGTGAGTTTGATAAGATGCTACAAAATATGCTGTAAATTTGTTTGGTTTTTTTAGAACCAAGAAATTGCACATAGAACATATGATAGAGGACCATTATTTTGCCAGCAAAATTAACCACTCACAGTTAGGACGTGCTAGGATTAAGACTGCTGAGTAACTATTTGCTTATATTCATTATGAAGAAGCCTTTAATTACTTGATTGCATACATACTTTTCCACTTAGATGGCAAAGTATACTTAGCACTAAAAAGCTGATTAAAAATTCCAGGCAGAACTCCTATTCATTTAATCTGCAGCTGTGATTGCTTAGTACTGATTTTCAGGACCAAGTCA
This sequence comes from Rhabdornis inornatus, assembly GCA_013397075.1. Lineage (NCBI taxonomy): Eukaryota > Metazoa > Chordata > Aves > Passeriformes > Rhabdornithidae > Rhabdornis > Rhabdornis inornatus. The sequence goes on along the minus strand of VWZS01005537.1, from coordinate 175,006 downwards.
GGACACAGATAATGAGGAGCATTTATCCACAGGGACCACCTCTGATAAATCTGTACAAAGAATATGGTTTTGATTAGAATCCAGAGGATCTTTAAACTATTTTCATCATGAGGCAACATTTTCTCTATCTTGAACTCTCATTGAAAATATACGTCTATAATGTAGTAAACAAATAATAAATGTACATCCCTGAAGAGAAAAAATCTCAATGCATACAATAACTAGTGTTTCACCTCATGAAATATGAAGAGTGATCAGGAGCTAAACTAACTCAGTGATCATACCAGCCACAAGATTTTAAGCTAAAATTAATTGATTGTGGAGTTTAGACATTGCCAAGTAAGTTGTCGGTCTTTCATAATCTCCATCCCAGAGTATTTACAGTACTCCATGCTGCCAAACGGGCATTACCCTTGGAAAGCAGAGGTCAGATCAAGGGCTAAGTGACTGAAAATGGAGGTGGCTGTAATAATTTATTATGATAGATGTAATAAAAACAGAGAGAAAGAGGAGTAAATAGGAGAATAGCAACTATTCACTTTAATACTTGGAAGAAAAATGATGGAATGAAAGAAACAGTTTTTGGTAAGCACTTAGAAGCAAGGATGAATAACAATTAACTGAGGATTGTGAAAACCAAATAATGTTAAACCAACTAAATTTCTGCCTTACAGACACTAATCTTGATTTGAAGGGCTTCTAAAACTGTTTTGTACTATACCCTCAGAAGTAAATTGATGGAGCACAACTTAGATACCAGCAGATCATCTTTGGCTGAGGCTAAGGCTGAGGTAATTAAAAAATTATAATTGGCTTATCAATTGCTGGTTGCTGGAAATTCTAAGAGGGTACTCAAATATAGCAGTGAAAAATAATATCAGAAGCCTTAACAATACAAGCACAGAATGGTTTAGGAGGCACCATGCCTCCAAACAGAAAACGAAAACTTAATTACAGGTCATTAAAACAGTACAATTCCTGAACCAGGTAACACTGGTTTTAGGGATAACAAGCAGAGAAAGATTTATCAGACTGTATTAGTAAACATTTGATAATGACCTCGAGCAAAAAGGTGAACAAGGAAGAACTAACCATTAGGAATATCATGCTCTTTCTGGGGGAGAGATTTAGATGATGTCAACTCACTGTGAGGGCATTGGCTCCTTCTTTTTGGACAAGATGGATGCCAATAACCATACAACCAATCAACACACTGGAAGAGTAACTATGAATATATCTACCAAGTAGGTAAACGGAAAAATCTTGTTTATTTCAGTTTTAACTGCATAATTGCTGGGAATGAACAGTAATAATTAGATGACTGAGACTACAAATGTTAATAATTCGATGATTGTCTGAACTATACTAAGATCTCAATAAACTAACAAAAAACAGACATCAAAAAACCCACATGAAACTACACAGGAAATGCAAATTAAATGAGTGGGGGAAATTCAAGCTGTAATATGCAGTGCAAGTGTTTTAAAATGACTGGCTCTCACAGTTATGCATACAACAGGAAACTAAGCTAAAGCAGGCAGAGAAGTCCACATCTGCTTTTTTAAATTAAATTTCTGATGCTCAGCTTTGCAGCTATTGTGCTCCCTCAGTACCTTTTTATCTGCTTATACTCATATATGCGCTTATATAAATATTTTAAGGTAAGCCAGTCTTCTTGTTTGGATTATTTTTCCCCAAGAAGTCTAAAACTGGTATATAAACAGAATAATATTAGATAATATTTAGTAGAGATTTAACAGTGAAACTTAAAACCATGCACAGGCTTCCCATATTTTTGTAATATACACCAAAGTTTGTCAGTAAAGTCACTTTGTAGGCAGTAATACATCTAATAAAAAAACCTCTCATGCTAGCATATTTTTCAACTGATCTGTCAAGTGCCAAAAAGACAAACAAAACTTGTATCAACAACTTTCCACTCACCACAGTGAATCAGAAGATCATCATGAAATTCATATAGTTCCTCCCGAATCTCCTCTGGACAGGGACAATCCTCTCCCAGTTGAAAATTCAGCAACATATTAATCTTTAGGGGATTTAAAACATAGTTAAAACACTGAAATAGCCTAAGACATATTCTAGTATATAGCCATACTTAACCTTACTTTACGTTACTTGGTTTACAGCTTAAGTTTTAGAACACAAGTTTCAGCATTCTGACATTCAGTATTTTGCAGCATGGAATAAATTTATATTCAAATTCATTTTGGTTCTCCAATGAGTCGGGACTTTATTTTATCATCATAGAGAGGTATTTTAATCTTTAATTCAATATTTTTTTTTTTTTTTTTTAATATTACCTGCTCTTGAGGAGGAGACCGAAATTCTTTAGTCTTCTTGGCTGTCAAAGCAGCAGACATGTTCAAGGCTTGCATGAGTTCGTTGTACCTGTATTTCTGGTTATACTGCAATTTTGATACATAACGGTCTGCAAATGATACAATTGCTTCCACTCTATGTTGTAGTTCACAGTCACAAAAGTAATTGAGTAAATGACACATCTAGGGTAGAGAAAATAGACAATCTCAACAGCTTTACAAACTCTGGGGAAGAACTTGAGTACATATTATACACTGCATCAGACTGTAAAAACGAGAGGCATTTTTCCCATACTTTTGTTTTAACACTGTAAAGGTGACAAAATGGTAGCTTCATTATCTGATTGATAATATTGTATTGCACACATAATCCTTCACTCCATGCATTCAAAATACCTAGAATTCACACCATTTTGGCTTGGAAGGATCCTTTAAGGGTTACCTGGTCTAACCCTTCCATTTTTATGAAATAAGTATGTTTTCACATATCTATTTGAGTGTAGATAGATGTAGAAAGAACTGCATCATCGTCATTTTTTAAAATTAATTGAGCTTAAAGGCAAAATGGAATTAAAGGCCTTCAGAATTTCAAATCTTATTAAGCAGAGAACAGGAAAAAAACACAATCCTTTTCTTCATCAAGAGCAGAATATAAGTAACATATTTATAATAAATCGTCACCTGAAGCTTAACAGATTCTGGTAATCTTGTCTGCAACAAGCCCTTTGCAGGAGCTTTTGTTTGTTTGATTGCTTTCTCCCCAGCTTCTACAGCTTTTTCTTCAACTTGTGTCACTTCTTCCTTCTCTGTCCTCTCTTCTGTTTCTTCCTTGTGATCTCCAAACACAGTGGGATCAATGAGGAGTAACACCTGCTTCACATCATCATCATCAAAAACACCCATTATGAGCAGTGTTGCTATCAGTTTAAGAACAGGAACGAACTGGAATGCAACCTGTCCTCCAACAGGGTCTCGTATATGACTCCCACTGCACTGCACTGCTTCTGTTAACATACTTATGGCCTTGGATTTAAGTATCTCCAGAGGTATCTCTGGAATGGATGTCTGATGATCTTCACTGGTCGCAATAAAGCATGGAGTAGAAAAATTAAAGGCTGGTTTAAGACAAGTACTAAGCCCTACTCCAGGTAAACCGTGTTTCTTTGTTTCATCAGGATATAATTTAATATTTCGAGTTTCATCTGTAACTGGAATGATAAATTCATTGCTCATCATGAGCTTGGTTTGCTTGGCGTGCTCCAAATGAATACTAATGAGCAAGTCGTAAAATCCAGAACGTAGAAGTCCAGGTAAGTATTGATTATCTATTGTAAAAAAAAGCTGAGATATGTCCACGTGGCTACAAAGTGCATAAGCAACTCTAGTGTTACCTAGAGCACTGACTGAGCTATAGAGTTTTAAAGTGTGGTAGTGAAACATCATCAAATCTTCTTGTTCACATAGTTCCAAAATATCAACACATCTGTTATGAAATAAAGAAACAGAACACCAGTCAATTCCATGAATAAAGACGTTGAAAAAGTAAAGTTTTATAATCTCTGAACATTTCAGTCAGTTCCTCTTCAAACTAATATAAAAGTTGATATTAAGTAATCTTAGTATGTGCATCATTAAAACACAGTAAATGATGGAAATAATTTGTTGAGACTGTTTAAAATTAGTAGTCTATAGGGGAAAAAAACCCCAAAATCTAAGATGGAGATCTATTGTAAATTAGAATGTGTTTTTAAAATAGGTGTATTAGGTGTGCTGAAAATCTGCATTATTACCATTACTAAACAGTGCCTTTCTTGTTTGCTCAGAATCACTGGTTGATTTTTTCCACAACAGAGTGTTTTTCATACTTTTCTTGAATTCGGTTTTATTAACAATAAATAAAATTGAGTTTTGAATCATTAAAAGAAATTTTTAATTTACTAATAAAATTACAGCTGTTAAATGATCTTTCTGCTATGCTTTTGCTGATAGTTTGATTTTTCACTGGTTATGACATTTGATATTCTGATTGATTTTTATTATCCTCACTCTGAAGATAAAACCTGATGAAAATCAAAGAAAGTCATGATCTTGTCAATAAGAACACAAGAATTTAATTCATGTAAATTCGGTGCAGATAAAACAAGAAGAGATTAAAGGTTTCTATTATAGAAAAAATCAGCAAAATTGTACTTGCATGTTCTTTATGCTTGTTTTTCTCAAGCTGAGAAAAATCTCTGTTTAAAGACCTATAGATTTAAGAGACGCTATTTCAATTTCAATTTAAATAAAATCTAATAAAGTCATGCTTTCTTTTATGCATGCAAAACTTGGTACATGGCATTAAAGTTCAGTCTCTTGTATTTACTTAAGTTTCAGGAATACAATAATATCTGATACAATATCAGGTAAGATCAGAAATTCTCAACTATAGGGTAAATACTCATCAAGGCAGGTTTAATCAATAGGCTGAGATCTTTTTTCAGTATATATTGTCCACATCCAGCAATTTTATGTGATTATCAATGTACCTGTTTTCTTCTGGGATATGAAGTGCCATCATCTGCAGAGGTTCCAAACACTGCACTACCCAGCCGTGGCGTTCACTGACACGCTCCGTTTCTACTCTTAGAAAGCTGTTTGGCATCCGGCTCCATAAAACAGGTGTAATTGTTTGAACATCAAGGCGAGGGGGACACTGAGGTATAGGATTTCTTTCTTCACTTTTAAAAATTGCTGCTGATAAAGGCATGGTATTCTGAAAAGAAGATATGTATTAACTATTTCTGAAACATGTAATTATGAAAAAACCCATAACACCAAAAGGAAGTATAATTTTTAAATAGAAAGGAAATCACAGAAAGGTAGAAGTTACTGCAACAAACAAAATTCCTTAAAACCCCCCAATATTAATGGTGTTACTCTCAAATAATATTTGTTTATTTTGACAAATGCAGATAATCAACTGCATATAATAACATTTACAGAAGCAAATGTAGAAGTCAAATTACAAATCATGCTTTTGATTCAACCTTCCTAAACAAATTTAGCTGAGCAGGAATTTGTATGGAAATAAACAGATTTAAAAGAGCACATTTACATAAAGATCATCTTTGTATAGAATACGAAAATACTTCCTACCTTTAATTTACCAAGTTCAAACTGAATTAAGTTAGTGCTTGTAGGCTGTAAAAAAGTTGCTGGAAAAAGCTTTGTGTTTGGTTCAACCTAGAAGGGAAACAAGATGAAATTTTTTTGCAAATTAAAAATGGAATAATAATAACCTCCCTGAATATAATATATATATAATCCCTGATATAAAATAACTACTGCATACTTCACACTTCATTATAAAATAATTTAGATACTTTACTAAATAAGGAGTTGAATAGTGTCTACCTATAATATAGTAAAGTATTTGCAGTTACCTTTATAGGACCACCTGCTTTAGAGACAGGTGTTTCGTAGCCTTATGTCCTATCAACACCTATAGGAGGAACTTTGGTAACACAGTATAGTTTCTTCTCAAAAACATCCAAATTCAACAACTCACTCTAGAGACTGAAAGCACATAATGGGATCAGGATAGTGCAAATCTTTATCTCCTATTAAGATTAGTGATTTGCTACTCTAAAAGTAGAATAATGTAATTTTCTCAAAGAGCTTTTTATTTTCAGGCCTAGCATTGGTCTCCAGTCTTATAAAATCACAGGGAATCACAGTGCTGTAGTGCTGTTTGGGACTTTTTTGACAGCTATTCAATATTTTTCCCCATTACAGCTGGACTCAAAGTGCATGTCAGTGTAAGAAGACCAGTTTATTCTGAAGAACACTGAACAAGATTGCCCACCACTGCCAGGAAATAGAGTCAAAAATACAATTATAGAATAAGCATAATACATAATAAGAACAATTACAATATTTGTGCTGTGAAGGAGTACAACTCCTAACTTCGAGGACAACAATCTAATGAAAACTGTTTTCTCAGAACTATGACTATGGGCACAGACCAAATAATATAGGGCTTGGTATTAACATTCCAAACTTTTTGGTAAGTTAAAAAAACCACAATCCCATATCCAGAAAAAAAGGCACTCTGTTCTGCTTGGTGTATTGGGTTTTTTTCTGATTATCACCGTGGCATTCAATATTTAGATCAAGAACTACAGAAAAAATTCATTTCCTCTCTTAAATACGTTAATCTATAAGTCTTTTAAAATGAAAACAGCATACAAATATTGTCCTTCTATTTCAGTTAAGAAAACTGAAAAGTGCATGCAAACTGTTATAGGAGTAGAATTACCTAGACCAGACAAATATCAATTAGTTGTGGCACCTGGAGTGAGATATTTGATTTCTTGAAATATTTTAAAGGTGCTAATTTATTATAAAAATATTCAAGACGTGGAAATGAAAACTACATAATACTATTTTCATTACTTTCAAAAAAAAAAGAGAAAATATTTAAATTACTCAAAAAAAGCAAAAAGTTTAAAGTATTTCACCCTTAGTTGTAACAATCATGTAGGATTATACTACTTTATATTTATAGAAAACACTGGATCTTCTCATTTTTCAGCAGACCAGGTGTAACAGGTTTATTGAAAAAATATTTCCTAAAAGAAATTTAAGTATTTTTCCATGAAAAAGAGAAGAAAGAGAGGAGAAATAATGGTATTTTCTGACACAGTTTTAACTTTAGTACAGAGAACATGGTTATATTAATTGCAAGTCATATAAGGAAAAACCTGAAAGTGGTATTTACACTAAATTCAGTAACATGCAACTTCCACATCTGTCTTTTCATACATCTCCTAGCAAGATAAGAAGAACAGCTAAAGGCTTTCCATGAAAAGAAAAAACCCACCAACACCCACTACAAAGAAACACACCAAAGTTTCAAGGGTTTGCTCAGAAGCTTTTGTATTGATTTGTATCTAGTTGGAAAAACAACAAAGCAGGGCTTAAGCACTTTAATCGCCTGTTTTCTCTTCACAGTGTGTTGACATTCAGTATTCTCCAAGTGTGACACTGAAGTTACTGACCACTATTACAAAATATTCCAAAATTGCAATTACTAGATAACCTCCCCCCCATTAACAGGCTGTGTGCAATCCTGCCACATCCATTTCAATGGAGTCAGTTTAAAAGTTCCATTAAATTTAGTTAAATAATATTCCAGTTTTGTCTGTATTACAGATTTGAGGTGGTGACATAGAAGAATGCAACAAATTGTTGCTAACACTGGACAACCTCTTCCCCAGCGAGTGCTTTACTATGGACAACTGATCTTACTAGGAGGAAATCAACAATCTGGTGCTGAAAACTCCTGTCAACCACTGATATATTCACATAACGACACCATGTTTGAGGATATTAATGGCATTTAGGGCCCACCCCACTTATTTTGGCCTGCATTCATGCCTATTTGATTTTTAGGTTTGGAAGCTTATCAAATTACAAGGTCTCCAAATCACAGCTATCTGCAGAAGACACAAACCCTGACAATAATGAGCTAAATTTTTCTTCTTAATTCATATAAAAAATTACTATATCTAAAGTCTAGTTTTGACCTTCTGCTAGTTTAAATATTTATTTTGCCTTTAGTGTATAACAGATTCAGTTGAAAAAATAATTTAAAGAATTAAATTTATTAATCAAGATTCTGAACCACACAAACTGAGATGTAAAAAAAATATTTATCTGAACATATTGAAACAACTCAAGAAACATAGCCTTTACAAGAGAGTGAAAAAGAGAGGGATAAACCAGAATGATATAGGAAAATACATCATTACACAAATGGTGTCCAGTTAGATTTCTGAAAAAGAGATATAGCACCACAACAAGAAGCTTACTAGATAGCTTCCTGAAAATCTGATAATACCTGATAACAAGTGCCAAGCTCTCTTCCATTGGCTGTGAATGACACCATTCCAGTAGCCAGGTCAACAAAGCATCCGATTTCTATATCAACATTACTGCGACCTGATCTCTGGGAATTAGCAATTACATCCCCTCCCCAAACCATGTAGCAGTTGCTGCGCTTCACACTGAAAGAACAAGAACAAAGCATAGGTCACACTGAACTTGGTGGAGAGAAACTTTTCAATGGAGAAATACTTAAAGATCCTCAAAGGTGCTTGTTATGCTTTTAGTTTGTTTGCTCATTAACAAACCTTTTTTGTAATGTATCAGCATCATTCACACTAAAGAGACTTTTTTTTAATAGCTGTGAGAAAATTTCACAGGCTTCTGTATGTACTTGTAAGTTACAGTAAAACAAACGGGTTCATCCACACAGAGTAAATACAGATATTAAAGAAGCATCTTTCATTTAAAATTCTTTCCAAAAGAAATTTTCTTGCAACAGAACATTAATGATAAATTCACTTTAACATGTCCACATAAAACATACTCATATATAAATGAGCACAGAAAACTCACACTCCATAATCAATTTTCTTACTAGCTTAAATTAATATTTAAAATATCATCAAGTTTGTGAACATCTGACCTTTAAACAACGGTATTTAAATAAAAACTTTAATAAGCTATAAATAATTCCATACCTTTCATGAACTCTGCCTCTCTCATCACCTAAAGTAACTGTCACTGTACAATTTTTATTTAGGTCAAAATTCTCACTGTAAAAATGGTAGTCTGGTGTTACCCAGCCAACCCAGACACAGGATGGGTCTTGGCCAGCAAATATCCGTAGTGAGTAAAAATACTGAAAGGGGAAAAAGAGCATATTAGTAATAGAAATCTAAAGTGTTTTATCAAGGAATACTCAGTGATTTTTTAAAAATCCTCTCCCATATATCAAACTTTAATAATAGTAATTGACATTCTTCTAATAAGTAATTTTAAATAGTCTTAGATTAAAGAAACAGAATAGTGTTTTAAGTTGGTGAGGTTTATGTTTGCACAAGTTGCAAGCCATGCAACTTTGGACATCATTATTTATAAACAGTGTTATATAATAGAAAATTATTGAAAAGGCTTCTTTCAACTTTTCAAATTAATTAGAAACAATGAAGCAATTTTCAAATTAATTAAAAATTCATTTCTAATGAACCTACTGCCACAAATAAATCTACTTCAAAACATAAGAACTAAGCATCTCAACATATTTACTTACTGTAGTAGACGGAGGAGCAAATTCTTGGCTGTGCTTTCTACAGATAAAGAAAAATCAGGAAATTATTTTTTTAAAAAGTTAAAAAATGAGTTCTTATTAGGCTAAGTATACTTAAAAGCTAACTAGTGTAAGTTAAGTAGCTAACTAGTTTGCTTGGTACTGAGTATGCATTAGCAAAGACTGTACAGGATAGAAATATACAAGTAAAATAATTGATTGCAGTTAAGGTAGAGAGTGGGAGAAGTGGCAGATTTGCAGCAGTTAAATAAAGACAGAGGTAACTCTGAAAGGTGCAGGATACATTAATACCTGGTATCTTTAAAAAACCGTCCCACAATCTTTTTTCTTGTAATGAATTCGGCATTTTTCTAGTAACAATGAGCTATTGAACAATAATTTGGATGAGCAATAAACCAATGGGCAAAAGACTCTCAGCTAGTTTTCCAGCCTATCTTTTTAAAACCATAATAATTCAGAAAAAAATGGAGCTGCTTAGGCAAAGATCTATAGATCTCGTGATGCACCTCTGCAGAAAAGACTCTCTCTCGTCTGGGGACAGCGTTCTGCAGCAAAGATGGCTTATAAAACCATCAAGAACAGAAAAATCTGAGTAACACATATTTTATGGTAATCTGTGCTTAGTGCACAGAAATTTTGAGTAAACAATAATAAAAAATAATATAATACATTTACACTGAAAGCATGAAATAGGATAACTAAACCCAAGTCTAACCGTTTTTGGAAAACATCAGATGAGGTATTTTCCACACCCATGCCGAAGTTGAATGATGAGTGGAACTCAACAGGCATACTCAAACGACAATATATCATGTCTGAATTGCTGTTCTGTGTGCCAAATGTTTTGTGAGTAACTTTTAATCGAGGTGGACTCTCAATGGTTCCATCAATTCTCCATATCTAAAAATAACAGAAATATTTTTAAATAATACTATCCAAAAAATGCTGAAATCTTCCATTAAGCAACTAGAGGATGAGAAAATTTAAAGTGCCAACTTAAGTTTTTCATAATTAATTATCTTCAAAACTATGCAGCTTTGTTCTCTGACACTGAATTTAACCTGAAGAGCAAGGGAAGCAAAAGATTCAGTATATCCTGACTACAGTAAATATTTTCAAGATGCTCCATTCAGTAGTTAAAAAAAAGTATATAGTTTATTGACCTAATTCACTTTGAGTACACAAATAATTGAAAAACTGCGTCACAAGAATTAGTAATTTTCTACCACAATGAGAAGAAATATCAATTAGAATTGTTCAGAGGGTCATTATGGACACTGAGTCTGATACTATTTTCCCTTGTGCTGAGAAAGTGAGTTTTCAAACTCAGTGGTAGGGACATCCCAAAAACTTTTAAAGACAAGAATAGTGATGAAATAATCCTGATGAAGTGAAAAAATGGTGAGATCATTTAGTTGGAATTCAGTGAAATTTATTTTGCTTAAGAAGGAAATATTCGGAGACAAGCATTAGAAAATAAGTGACTACACCTAAATTAAGGTAAAGTAAACCTAGAGAGATTATAGTAAAAAAATCTCCTCAGGAATTCAAGCTTATCATTTTGGAATACATCAATATGGAAAAATTTATGGAGAATACAGGATATATTATTCTGCTCTAAGATTGATTAGTTAGGGAGTTTTGGAATTCCTATTACTGGTGCATCATAATGAAAGAATCTGCAACACCACTGGTACATTAAAATGTCTTCAGACTTAAATTGAACAATTTTCAGATATTTAAGAAAAATTTATAGTAGAGAAGGTTTAAAAAGTGAAAGCACATGTAAGATGGAATATAAAAAAACCCCATAACTAACATGTTCGCAGTAGCTAACCACAATATAAATTAGTGAGTCATACAATAAACCAGATAGGTATATCCATAGGAATCCATACTACCCTAAATGAAACAGAGGATAAACAAGATCATCTGGAATTATCTAAGAGTGACTTAATAGAGTTATATGACAAACTATCTGATGACAGTAAGTATTAGTAAGGGTTTAGTGTCTCAGCTTGCTAAACAAACAGTCGTTGAACAGGTGTCTCCCTGACATGTAATGTTACCTTAATGTGAGGATGATTTTTTGGCACATTGACAAATGTTGGTAAGCGTTTACTAAACCACATAGCAACATCTCGGTTCATGTTAACAGCAAAAGGTTCAAAACCTTCTTGGAGGCCACACATTGTATAATACTTGAATGTACTGGCATCCATCCCAAGGTTCATGCGACCAATCTGAGACAGGCCCAGTGCACAAACTGGAACAAAACCTAAAGAAAAAAAACCAAACAAATAAAACTTAACTGTAACTTAGCGTAAAACCAGTTAGTTTAAAACCATTCTTTATTTTCAATCCATCTAATGTGAACTAAACTTTAGCTCCTACAAGTAATGCACATGAAGTGATGACAAGTAGCAAGGATTTAAAGCCACCTTAAATACTAATGTCTAAGTCCAATATAATTGCTACCAAAACCCCTGAGAACTTAGGCACTGTTCCATCTTATTTGTTGTCTTTCTCATTTTCAGGCTAATAAACATGGCTTTATACAACAAGCTAGACACTGGAAGCTAACCTTGGCTAGATCAAAGTTATCAACATAAGTTAAGTATGGTCTCAGAGGGCACCAGATTTTCAAAGGACTTTGAGATGAGTTTCAGGTACCTCAATACATATGTCTAAAATTTACTTTATCATCACTAGGTAAATTTTTTCTTTTTTTTTGCCAGCCTTCATTCATCCATCATTCACAATGGACAGACACACACTCCTTTAATGCTAGCATTTTTCTGACTCAACTTTTTAATCTCCATATACCTTTAGACAGGGTTGAAAGGCTGTTGACTTATTTCACCATTTCCCCAAGAAACAGAATTTGGAGCAAGATTAGGGAAAAGCCAAAAGTTCAACCACTGAAGGAGAGATTTTCTCCCCTAAACTTTAAGACTTCAGTACATCTTTGTTAAGGCAGTCCCTCATTCTCTACCTTTATGAAAACTCTATCAATGGTAAGAACAAATAGGAGCAGTGAGCAACTGCAAAGTTTTCTGGCAATTCCTAATAGGTATGAAGCTATTACTGGTTGAAGGAGATACACTTACAAAGAAAACATCAATGAAAACATAAAGCAAAACAGTTTGAAAATATTCCCGAACTCTTTTATTACAGTCATGTAGATACTACTTTTTGAAAAACCAAAGGCCAAAAACAGAAGAGGAAAAATATCCCAGAAAAATGGGAAATTTGTATAATTATGAATAGGACAGAGAAAAAAAATTAGACTCAAGTTATGTTGCAAAGATCTTTTTTTTTGATGCAGACTCTCACTGCACAGTACTCATTTTGTCCTTCACAGACATGAACATAGTATATTTATGCTCCAGTGAGATTATCAGAGACTGCATTTTCAGGTTTTGGAAAATTTTCAGGATGCTTATTATTACCACTTCTTCTTAGCACTGAAGTCCTGCGAGAAAGCCTAGCAACAGTGAGAAAATTTATCCACTCTGACTGCTGAAACCCCATTAATGTGGTCAAAGGAGAAAAGAAATTCAGTTTGTGCCACACAAGCACTCTCAAAATAAATTTTTATGAAGTTAAAGTATAGCACAGTCTGAAGGCTCACATCAGTGAAATATGATTTCTCAGTTCACTGAGTCATAATGACAGACTACTTTTTCTCTCTGTTGTAGTGTTTTGTCTTCTAATAACCATGTGACTATAAAGGGGAAGTTACCATTTTCTATTCCAAAGTCAGCAAACGCAAGTTCAGAACCTTTACTAGTTATAAGCAACTCTCCATTCAGAGTAAATATGATTGACTTGTCATCCAAGTTTATCATACAACCAACCACGTCTCCTGGTTGCCAGCTTCGTCCAAAGAATCCGCTGCCTTGATGCCAACACTGGCCCTAAATGGAAAACCAAGTAAATAAATACAGTGCTAAAATTAAAAATGAAATGCAAAATAAATAGAGAAACCTAGATATTTTATTTTCCAGGATCTCAAAATACTTTGCAAACAGTACTGATCATGATTTTGCCTTAGAGATAAGAGGGACATAGAGCAGCTAAGGCACCCTAACTTCAGCAATTTGGAGCCTGATAATTACTATTCACTGGATTCAGCTCCTTACCACAGGATCATTATTACCCTTCCGGTTCTTTAGGAGTCAAACTTGGGAAGAAAAGACATGCAGAAAGCTGATAAGACAGAAGAAGGAAAACAGGCTGTCATTCTCTCAGTTAATGAAGAACCTCTTCTTGATTTTTTTAAAACACCACTTATAAAAAATGGAAGTGAATGCTGTATCTTGTTTACAATTATGACAGACTTCTGTACTTAATGGGATATAGCTTAGGAAGATACATGTAAACCAACACTTCTTTGTTAGCACAATCCCATGACCAGAACCAAAATGGAGGTACTATCCAGTGTGTGAAAGAGCTCAGAGATATCATTATACAAATCAAAAACATTCCAGTAGCTGATGTGGAGTGTACAGAGGAAACCTATGGTGTAGTTCTCTGTCTAGCCTGTTCATAGGTAAAAAAGAGGTGAAGGTGTACTGACTTTGCTTCCTTCAAATACAAATGCTTGGTCATCAGCTCCCAGCTCTACATCAGGTCGACAGCCTGGCCTGGCCCAGCCAACACGCATATCTCCACCTGTCACAGCTTCAAACTCAAAGTACCACTTTCCAGACTTCACTGCATAGGATTGTTCTACTCTGAAAAATCGTATCTTGTCAATGCTGACTTTTTCCACTGTTTGGTCAGCTGTAAAAATAAACAGAATAAAAAATCCCCACTTTTAATAATAAAATGAAACTATAAATGTCACTAAAAAAGGCCATGATTCTTATTGAAAATACGTACCTATCTCTTGGTCAGGTGGCTCAATACTATAACCATAGCCTGCAAATGTTCTAACAGCTTCGCGGAGGCTGTCTCTGTTTGATTTTTTAGTACGTTCATCTAATAATGCATATGGCACTAGCCGAGGATTACGTTTGTTCTTAAGATCCTGAAAGGGATTATGAAAAAAACAAGAAGAAATGTCTGTTTAGACATCACAAAGACTTTGAATAATGAGACAGAATGTACTTTGGCATCATGTGATGATTACTGAAGAGAAACAGCATAATGAAGAAGAATTCTCTGAATGCAAGCTCAGTTAATTATCTGTTAATAACACTGAAAACCTAAATATAAGAATGGAAGAGAAGAATGGAAATATATTCTCATACATCCAGCAGCTGCAAACATACAGGTCTGACAATCCAGACTTTTATAGGTAGGGCTTCTTTTCCTGCTCCCAATCCCCTCTGCCTTTTCCAATTATTACAAGACAGTCAGTATATGTCATCTTAACTAACACTCCCTCCCTAATTATGTTCTAGAACAAAAAATCTCACATTCTTTACTTATTGCAAATGCATGTAAAGAAGTTCCTACCTGTTGAATGCCATAGGTCCATCCTTGCTTTATTCTGTCTTTTGCCCAGACATTATGTGCATTTTCTGCTAGTCTGTCAACTAGAAATTCTTGAGAAGGTAACAATTTCACTTCAGAAAGATCAAGTGGGGCAGGTTTATATCCATTTGACATCATGTAACTGTAAGTCAACAAAGCAAAACAGAGAATCAAGATATCCCAATTATGTCATTTAAGTCTTTCTATGAGGCATTCATAGGGTGGAAATCACTGTCTCTCTCCACTTTTTAATCTCCTACTCTGCTGTTCCTTTGAAAAATCTTCCATTGCATTTGGTCATTTACTAGGATGTAAATTGGATTCTAGCAGACTGTCTCATTTTCCACCTACTTGCACAATAGCTAATGAAATGTGACTCAGATCTATATTTACATGCCTAAATGGTTGCTATAAAGCAATAAAATCGTTATTGAATGACTACTTTTTATACATGTTTTTTATATTTGCCATTTAAACATTTCAAGTTATTTCTATTTTAAAGATCGATATGATGACTTCTTATGAAACTCTTGCATTTTATTAATTATGGTATTTTAATTAGCCATTCTGTAAGGACTGCATTACCATTTTTTTCCAACAGATGGAAAAATTTTAACTATTGTTCTTACCACTTTTTCACTGAATAAAAAGTTTAATAATTTTTCAGCAGTAGCTATTATCTTCTCCAACCCTTCCATATTGTATAAGGACTGCCTGCCCTTTTAGACAAATTCAGACTCTTTTGCTCAAATCAGGTTGTTTCCATTAATTGGGATGTTTCATATAGGCAATAGATATTTTAACAAGAGAATAATAGCAAACAGTATTATGATAGACTTTCTGCAGTATGAACCTTTAGAATAGATCTTTTTTCCTTTTTTTAATTAATGACATCAACTGGATCAAGATTACCACCTCTCATATCATAAAACTATGTATTTTACTGCTCACTTTAAACAACTAACTTTGTTTCTCACGGCTAAATTTCTTTCAGGAAGGAAAAGACATTTGGTGGATTGATAAACTGATGTGAAATGGCAAGTGTCCAACTTGCTGTTTCTGTCTCCTATGGCAAAGTGGTAAACCCTCTTTCAAGTAAATACATTTACCATCATATGAATAGAATGCATCATATGAATAGACTGTTTACTCTGAGACAGAAAAGCACTGCAGTGTTGTATTTAACTTTGGAGTCTGTTCTTTGTTCTAGAGTGATGTAACACCGTTACAATTGCCTGTGGTTTAAGTATGTGACTGTCTCTGAACTACTCCAGGAGGTGATGTAGCACACCAGTATTCACATTCCAACATCATCATAGTCAAGGTAATGGGATCTGTAAGACCTTATCAGGTATGGGGTTCATATCCAGCATTCTTTAAATGAATTTAAAATATTTCATATTTATAAATATGATAATATGTAACCATTACCATAAGGTACATACTTTTTAGGAAGTTTGACTTTTTTAAGATCTTCCTCAGCTGCTGGATGAGCATGAACAATGTGACATCCAAGGGCCAAAAGGGTTCTGGCATAAAAATGGCATTAGTGAAAAACAACATTATAGTTCTCATGCATTGTATAAATACGCAGAAGAAATTATATTTTAAAAACATGGAAGTAATCCAAGATAATGTTATTAAAAAAACCAAATATTTTAATTTATCAGAAATAATAAGTAAGCCCTTCAAAGACTAAAATGGCACAAATCTATGGCTTGAGATTTCTACCACTTTATTAAAACCAACAGGATTTAGTGGTGTTTTTTTCTTTGTCTCTCCATAGAGACAAAGTTTTCCTACATCAGTCTGATGGGTTCTTGGGACTTCTAGTAAAGTTAGCAGAATATCTTTGGAGGAGATATTTGAATGGTTTTTATATCTTACAACAGTATGATGCACTTGATTAAAAAAATATTTAAAACTTTATTCTTTTTTCTGTTTAAATCTCACTTGAGGGTTTCAGTTGACATTTGTAGATTATAATTCTTCTCTGTCTCAGGCAGTTTTGAGAATTCCACAAGACAAGGATGATGCCTTTTATTATCATCCCGTATCTGCAAAAGAGTAACAGAAAAGAGTACTTTCCTGACAGAATCAAGAATCACAGTAAAAACCCAGTAAATTCTTTGCAGTAATGAAGTCAGTATAAGCAATGCCATTTACCTTTGTTCAATGTCAGCTACTCATAATTATATAAATCTCCTTCTCCCGTGATTCATTTATAATGCACACTAGAAATACTCCTCCATAACTATTGACAAATAATTAATTAATAATGACAAATAATAACAAAACAAAGGAATTTGAATGCTTAAAAAAGTCAGCAAAAAAGTTAATACCCCTGTTTCCTTCCAGCTTACATGGTCACCTGTTGCTGCTAATGTATAGACCACCACTACATACCCTGCTCAAATTTCAAGTCCAGGCTTGGGCTGGTAGGAGACTTAACCTAATACAGGTAACTATACCCACACAAGTCATTCAAAACATACCTTGCCATATGTCCAGCCCAGTTCTATTTTATTCATCCCCCATAGTTCATGGATATTTTCAGCTAGTTTGTCCCTGATCTTTTCAAGATGAAAAGGAAGAGCAACCTAAGAAAAGAGCATAACAATTATGGAAGTAAGAAGAGGTTCCAGGTACCACACTTTATATATCCAAGAGCATTTAGTTTAGTTACTACATCACAACAAACAATTGAAGAATTGCTAAGAAAGAGGGAAGATTTTATAATGTGAATTTAAATTTTGAACAGACATATGTTATGGATCCCATTATTGCAAACTTCACATACCTGACTGGTGTCTATTGGACAAGGGATAAAAGAAGCTTGTGAGAGAAATTGTGTTGTACCCAACAAATCCCTCACTCCTTCAAAATCCCTTTTATATTCTTTGACTGGTTCCAATTTCATCTTCTCTTTTGGAAGCAATGCTTCGTAACAGGGAGCATAGCCAGCAGGAGGCAGAAATTTAAACTCGCCATGACGTCCACCCAACAAGAAACGAACTCTGTGCAATTTTCAATGAAGCAATTAGTCTTAAATAGTCAGCATATACAATCATTATGAATAAATAATGTAGAAGCCTAAGCATTTATTTTACTACCATTTACAAAAAGACGTGTGCTTCACATTTTGGTAAACACCAAAGGGTTACCACACATTCATACTTGCAGATACTGTCAGTAAAGCCATCACCTATCCACTATTCTTTGAAAATTTGTTTTGGCCAAAGCAAAACTAATTATTCAATGTAGTAGCATATTTAAGTATTTCTCACTTAAAATCAAATGGTTGTAAGTTGTGATTTTAAAAATGGATTTAAGGGATTTGGAAACACAAAACTAATTTAAATAGTTAGAATTAGTGTTTTAGTTACTCGAAAAGTACTATTGGGACCAGTGATATATCACTTAAAAGTTCTAAAGTTACTTCTCAGTGATCACGTACGGACAGTTTGGCATACGAGAGAAATAAAAAAAAACAAACAAAACACTAAAACCACAATACATTAAGAAATCAAACAATATTGTACCAAATATTACAACAGGGAATGAGTTCCAGAAGCACAACTAAGATTCCTTGTAAACCCCTAAAATGTTCTTTTTCTCCTCAGATACAGATTTTTCATATAAATTTATGAGTATACTGGGAAAAACAGCAAATACAAAAACTATCCAGCTGCATACTTTGGTTGTCAAGTGGGAAAACTCTAGAGGTAAAAAACCCAGAAATGTTTTTTTAAAACAACCAAAAAGCCTGTTATCTCTAGGAATTAGCCCCTACATTTGTTGTGATGGGATGACCATAAGTCTATAGGTATATTAGAACAGATCAACATATAAACATATAAACATATTTTGTTTACATTTTTCAATATAGGAGAAGAATAAATACTCCAGTACACCCTCCTTGACTCATGAACTCAAGATTCCCAAGTAAAAATATTTTCTCTCGTAGTAATAGACACAGATGATGACATACATCTGCTGTTAACATCAGCCACTATAAACTAGAGAGGAAAATGCTCTCACAAAATATAAAAGCAACATCAAAGAAGAACACAAGAACTAAAAAAAGAAAATTATTACACCAGTTTCGGCAGATTTCTTACAGTAAAAAGTAATGAACATTTTCAAAAGCTTTGTGTTTATGCAGCTACATAGTAGGGTCACGCCTGGGGAATAAATGAAATTGATTTACTAAACCTTTCCCAGCCCTCCTTTATCCTGTTTGATTCTACAGGATATTCTCTGAATTCATTGAACATAGACAACAATATAAATTGAATACAGTAAGTTTGAATCTCTGTAGTTTTAGCTATAGAAGAGGTAAGAAATGGGCAATATTAGTAAAGAGATTTCAAAACTACTTCTCATCAGTTCTGTTTCACACTGTGAACACAGTAGCAGTTTTCATGATGATTTAGGTTTTTTACTCCCTGCTGAGAAAGCCAATGAGAGCTTTAATTAGTGCCAAATATGGTACTGTGTTTCTAACATGCTTTTTTCACTGATAATTGGAATGGAACAAAATTAATTTCCCCTAGGTCACCGAATACCCATAAAATAATACTGTCCAGACACTGCGATTTGGTCAAATAATTTACAGGCTCACGTTTCATTTCTAAGTGAAATCATCACTGAACAAATCATTACTTCCCTGCCTTCCTTCCAGCTGCTACTTGGGCAGAACTGCAGCAACAAAGCAGAATAAATCATAGTACAATTTGGACAACATTTTGTGCAATAAGACAGCAATGAAAACAATTAAAATTAAGTGGTACTTACTTTACACCTGCTGATAAGCTCACGACAGGGAAGAAAAACCCTTCTGTACTGAAGTTCTCAAACATTCCCTGTACAGGCTGTCCATTAATGCGGAATGAAATGCTGGGTACACCTAAATCCAAGCAGCAGCTAACCACATCATCAGATGCTAATAAATGCTGATTGACAGATGCTACAGCTCTGGGTACCCGACCTAGGATAAAAGTATTTAGGAATCAGAATATTTAAGAAGGCTTATTTTTAAAAATTATTTATTCAGCAATTTCTAATGGAGTATGATATGATGCTTCCTAGTCTTCTCCAAAAAAAGATAATTTCTGACATTGGATAATTGCAAGAGAAATCTGGAAGAAAAAATAATGTGCTAGTTCAGAATTAAATACTCTACACACAAGCACTAAAAAAAATGAAGTTGGCATTAGCATAGCCATTCATATTTTTTATTGACAAAACTTTCACAAAACTATTTATCAAAATTTAAATTCAATTTGTCTGGTCTTTCAATGGGTTTCAAAATAACTGTCATATTCTTTCAACTGTAGATTCAAAGTAAAATAATAGTGCAAATGTCGATTTGTATAGAATTTATTTATCTGAGATCAATACATCCATTGATTTTGGACAGATAGAATTTAGTCAGTATTGATCTAGATCTGGAAAATGCTATTCTGTGTTCAAACTCATGAAAACAGAAGCAATCTGCTGAAAAGCCTGAATATTATAATTCAATATTGGCTAACATCTCAGTCAAGAAGTCTGATTTGAACTTCTAAACAATTTCATGATAACCCAGAGTTCTGAATGTAGCTCACTATAAAATAGCATGTTATATATATCAGGAAAGGGAAGATAAAGGTAGGTAGATGTTAAAAGTGGTAGCCCAGAAAGTACTCACCAGACCACAGATGAAGGCCATCAAACCCAAAAGAGTAGAGGTCATCACCAACACCATTGCCTCCCCATCCTTCTCCACCTCCAGGATAGGGGGCATAACCTGAAGTAGAGGCCCATCCAACTCGTAAGTGGGTGGGTTCTGCCGTCAAGAATGGATCAACCTGATCAATTATTAACTCAAAGTACCACTTCTTGTATTGTGCAGAGCCCTCAGCAACACCCAAAAATATGTTTGGTCTTATGCTAAGAAAGAAAATGTAAGCCAGTTAGTGTAAACATAAAGTGTGACATAGGAATTATATTACTGTATAATTGTCAAATTCACTTTACAAGTATGATACAAGTGTAGATAACCACACTTTGCTTATAATATTTTAAAAAGTGAACCATTTTGTATAAATTAATAAAGCTGCTGTAGAATCATCTTCTAAGGTAGAGGTTCCATGCTTTGAAAAACTTACAGCCAAAAGAGAAATGACAAGATCATTTCCTAAAATCAAAAAACCAGGAGCGAGGTTACCACGAAATCAAGTCCCTCTTAAATCACATAAGTACTTTCAGAGTATGTTTACATACTCTGTGCCCTGTTTTGTCTCAGAAACAAGCAACTTTCATGTATCCATTTTAGAACAGCTCTGATTATGAATTAGCAATTTCTCTTTGATCCCAGGTTCCATACAAACACCATATTGTCAGTAATTTATTTTTTTTTCAGAAGTTAATACATAATACATTATTACTTCCTAATATTGAAAGCTTTGGAACATTTCTTAGGTTACAGTCTTTTATTCAATTAATTATTGTAGATATGGAAATTCAATTTTTTCTAATACAGCAGTAAAACATATCACTATACCTTGTCACATCATTAATCAAACGTGTTTGCAAAAGTAAGTCTCTTCTAGGCAGTAAATTGTCACAGATCAAGTTTTGATTGGCACGGACTGCAACTCCGTTACAGACGCAGAGAGAGCAAAGCACATCGAGAACCTTAAAAGAAAGATCAGAAGAAGTAAGATAAGGGCAGCTAGGAGAATACATTGTTACTCAGTTGTCAGCTTAATTTACATTCAGAATAGGATGTAATATACATTATTGTTTTCTATATACTTTTCACGTATTTGGACTAAGTGTAGTCTGTACTACTGATAGAGGACATCAAATATTTGTGGAACATAAAATCAGAGCAGAGGGTTTGAGAATGCATCAAAAACCTTCCTTTAAGATTTCTTACTTTAATTTTGATCAGAAAAACAAAGTTAAAACAGTTGTATGTCAATTCCTTAAGACTTTTTCATTAAATCTCATTTAAAATTTAAATAGAAAATGAAATTCCTTGATAAATTTTCTGCAGCCCAAAAAAACTTCCTGTGGAAACTTAGTGGATAATTCACAATGGAAATGATCTGACTGCTTATGTGTCTCTTCTGGAAAGAATGTTTTCAATTTAATAAATAATCAATTTATCCATAAAATGAAAAATGCTTTAAAAGTTCGCTATAAAGCAAAACAGAATTTCAGAAAGATGTTATTCTAAAACTTCAGATTTCTTTTTTTTGCTTTTGCTGGAGTCTGAAAATTGAAAGAGATTTATATCATTCTTCCAGAGTACTGGAGCAAGAGGTTTTGGAAGTGAGAACACAACAACATAATGTTGCTTTATGCTGAGGAACAAAGCTGCACGATTTCACAAAAAAACAGAGAAGTGTTCAATGTGTACTTGACCTCTGATAAACAGTCTTGGAGCAATGAGCCCAAGTGGTCTGAATTGCTACACACCACCTCCATGACCAAAGTCACACCTTCACACCATCGATTATGTTATTACTGTTGGACAGCTCCAGAAACCGCAGAATATAAAATTCATTTTAGCTACTCCTCTTGTCTGACTAGTGAATTTCACACAAACCCACCATTAACATCTTATGCTGTTTAAGCTAATAAATTTGCTTAAACACTTTTCTGTGTCCCAGCCCATGCATTTCCTTTCTACCACTTCTACTATTGGGCAGAAACCATCCAGCAGAAGGATAAAGGTAATTATTTAAAGAACATAACCTAAGCTCTGACCAGTACTCATCTGTAAAGCATCTTAGTAACATTAATGATTACCAGCAACTCCAACTTTACATGTAAGCTGTTTAAATAATCTCAGTGAATTTGCTGACTCTATTTCTGACAGAAGACTTTTAATTTAAAAAGTCCTTCGACACAATAATTTCCAGGACTATTTTCTCATTATTTTTCTTATTTCCTAAATCTCAACAGACTTTCTAATCTAGCAGGAGAACAAGATACACTGTTTCTGAAATAACAGATAAATTCATTTCTTCCCACTCTTCATTGCTTGCTGAGGTATAGTCAAAGACAGTACAAATGGAAATTAAAAAATCCATTACCCAGTATAATTCTTCTCCTAGGTACATTTTCTGTTTCTGCTCTAAGTTCTCACTATAAGATCTACATTGAGATGTTTCAGACAAAAGGTTCTTCCTAGGTGACTGGCATAACACAGTAATCTTGCTAAGAGATAAAAATTGTAAGCTAAACTTCCTGCTGTAATTTAAACATTTTTTCTTATGCCTGCTTATATCAGTTCATACTCCTTAACCATGCTTAAAAATTCTTTTCTTCTTTACTGTATCTGTAGTTGGTTAGGTTCTCTGTATTAGTGATTTACAAGAGAAGGTAATTTCAGCTCACTAAAACTTTCTCTGTTCTTCCTCGAGGCTATCAGTCTTTCAAATAAAAATTTTAATTGAGGAAGGAAACTCACATCAGAAAATCACACAAAAACCTATATCTTCGTCTGTGTTGTGATGTCATCCTGGTCGCAGCCAGAAACTCTGTTCACTTTCTTCTATCATAATAAATTGCATATTGATGTCTAAATTAATTTCATCCAGTATATCTTCTGGAAACTCAGGGGTTTTTTCTTTCTTCAGAACACCTGTGTTTTCAGATATTTGGATTATTTTTCTGATTTCTCATTTTTTTTTTCTTTTCTGCTACTATTATTATTATTCAAGTTAGGAATGACTTTGCAGGATATAGTTCTCTATATCTGTGGATGCAAAGGTAGTCCACTACTTCTCCAGAGCCCTAAATCACAAAGCAAGCTACTCTGCCCACTTTCTTACAGCCACAAGAATACTTCACTTTCTCATCAAATTCAATGTTCTGACTAGTTACCAATATGTCTTAAATGTTTACTTCTCATACAAATTTTTGATATTTGAAAATTGCTGAAAAGCAATTATAGATTATACACTCTTTTAATCTCAACAAAGAAATTTTGCATGTGTACTTTAAGATTGTTTTATTGCCTTAAAGGTACTAGCATCAAATATTTCCATGTACACATTTCTCATATTTTTTCCCCCACAAATTATTGTAGCATTAATATTACATCCTTAGTTTTTCCATACCTTGTAATTGCGCCCATGTTTATCCAACAGTGAAATGATGGATTTGATGTGTTCCTCAGATATTAGATTTAAAGCTTCTGGGCTTTCAATCAAGATACAGTGCAACACTTCCAAAATACCTGTATGAAAACAATACTGTCATTAAATCATCAGCACCACTGAATACAACGTATAAGCTCAGTAAATTAATATCTTACAAGATGCTGTTTTCTCTGGCCTAAAAAGAAAATGAAACCACTTCTCAGGGGTAATGATATGAACATGGGACATTAGGAATAAATGCATAATAAAAATGTTGACTTCTCTTTTCTTTTGAATATAGCCACAACTCTAAAACCCCTTGAGAAATTTGCAAGTTCAGCTCCTTCTTTTCAATGGAAGAGGTAAAGTTTTTAACAGGGACCACTGTATAATATATCAATATTTTGTTGAATACTCCACTGTAAAAAAAAGCTACATCTATATGGAGTTTATATGCATGCCACAAATACGTGTTATTTCATGGTACATTGCTTTTGATACTTTGAACCAATCCCTTAATTCAGCAGAGTCACGTTCAACACTGGCCAGATGTAGTATTGCACATAACAAATGTATTGAAGGAAAAAAGTCAAATGAATGTCTTTTTAAAACACATTACTTTTGTCAATTAAAAAAACAAACAAACAAAACCCCAAAACCAACCAACAAAACAAACAAACAAAAAGCAAAAAAACCCAAACCCCAAGAGTGCATTTGTTTTCCAATATGTGTTGGCTTCAAGGAAAACTGCTCTGTCAATAATGTAAAACAGGCATTGATAGTTAATTTACATTGTAAAAGTGAGTCTCACCTGAGGAAGATTCTAATCTGTCCAATTTACTGATTAGCCAATCAAGGTTACAGGAAAATTGAGCACAGTTGTTTCTGTTGCCACGAATGAGAGCAGCTGGAAAAAAAACACAAGTTATAATTTTATAACATGAGATTTCTATTTTAAATCAACCATGTTTATCATATGTATTATTTTAATACAATTTTTATAGTAACTCCATAAAACAATGAACAGACAAGTCCATATATGAGATTTTCATTACTTTGATTATCAGCAACTGACAATTTCTAAGGAGCACACAGTTTTTGAATTGAAGGGGGTCTACTGGATAAACAAGAATCTCAGCAAAAAAAATGTTTTATTTATATTTTATTTTGTTGCTAAATTTAAATAGAAGTTATCCAGTACCCTTGCTTGATGTCAAGCAAGGTCATGATCATGGGGCTGAATCATTTATTTTTCTATTTCGTCCTAAGAAAGTGTGGGAAGATCATATGCAGAAATTTGAGGTCAAGTGCAGATTAGGGATATTGGTGTTTAGTTCTACTTTCTGATTACAATGTTTTGGAATGCATAGCTTTTAGTCTTTCAGTAGTGCAGACTGCTCTGGAAGTTCATCAATATTCAAGTCTTCCAAACAACACTGTTGGTTTTCTTCCTTCTAGAAGTCATCGATCATAGGAGCAAAAAAAAAAAACAAAAAACCCATCTTTTGTGTAAATTGTCTCGGTTTTTATTATGAAGCACAATAAATATTACATCAGAACAACTGTGTTCAAAATGTACCTGCAGATACATCAAGATAAAAAAAATGCAGAAAATCAAGATAAAAATCTGAAATAAGTCCACATAGTGCTGAAGAGAGTTTATTTTTTTCATACTATTTTTCTTTTGAATCCTAAGACTGTAGTAAAATGCGGCCAGTGGTAACTTTCCAGTTTCTAAGGCAATGACATTTCATCAGAAGCTCCTGCATGTCTGTTCTATGTGAATAACCTCATGCTTCAAAGCACTTCCCCTGGTTTCTTTTATTCTTGTCAACTTTCAACATCCTTATTTCACTATGGATCAGGACTACCTTCTTTTGTAATGAAAACAGAATGTATTTAATCTCCATCAGAAGGTAAGATTCTCCTAAATGAGGAATAATGCAAACTAGGTATCAAATAAGAAATGTAAAGAATACACATATATGTACTTTTCCTGCTCTATGATTTTGGCTATTCTACAACACAGAAGCAGTTTGTTCTTGAATAGCAGTGCACTAGAAAATCTGCCATTGATATTGAAAAAAGTATTTCTTTTTTATGTAATTATTTTTATTAACATTTAAATCTAAACCTCGAGTGACAAACACGGGTTAAGCAGACATGACTACTGCTTTTAGACTTTTCTTCAGTTTCATATAAAAAGACTGTTTTCCAGTTCTTCTAATTTTTAAAATAATAATTCACATCTGTTTGCATATCACAGGTACATTTAAATTAAAAAAAAGGGTTTTGGCATGCTTCATAGATCTTTTTCCTACCTGAGATTTAATTTTCTGATGTATAATTCCTCAATAAACATTTTTCTCTGTAATAAATAGCAGTAACTGTATGGAAGAAATTCTGTAATTTACATAATAAACTGAACAATATTTAAAGAAAGTGTTCTTTGGTGGTGAAGCAGCAAGTAGGATACCAAGCGTGCATATTCTGGGTTTTGGTTTTTTTTACGTTAGTAGGTTTTCTAAGAACTTACCTAACAATTTGTAAAGGAGATTCAAAATTTCTTTCCATGATGTACCACCATATTCTTCTCTTGCAATTCCTGCAAAATGAGCTGCGCTGTTGTAGTCGTTCAAGCGATCAATGCAATTTAGAACTAGTGCCAGCATTCCCTGAACACATGTGACAGAGAGGAAAGTGAACTGTACATGAAAAAGCACTGGCCATTGTTTTTTAAATACTTTTTCCTATATAAATTGGAAGGTTGCATTATCTTCAGCTAGGAGAATCCCAAACAACAAACCAACTGTGCTTAAAAGATTTGGATATATATTTTTCTCTACAAAAATAATTAATTTTAGAGAATGATTCCATACTGTTCCTTACACAACTAGATATTATGCAAAATAAGGAATAAAATCTGAAAAGAAGGGCTTTTACAATTTTAAAGGACATTCTTTTCTACATAAAATCTTCTTTGCATAAGTAAAAAAACCTTTAAATTTAGACTAAAGGAATTTTCACTGATTAAAAAAGGTGGAAATTTTACTACCAATAAATATCTGTAAACCAAAGAATTTTAAATACTGCAAGATATTTGTAACTTCACTTTGATTGCACACTCAAATGGTATTGAAAACCTGCAAGCAATTCAAATGTCTAAAAGCATCATAAAATGTATTTAGTATTTCTACAAAAATGTAATTATTTCATTTTCAGAGAGAAGCAATTCAACAATTATGTCATACATATCCTTCCCTGAAACAGGCACTCTTAGATTTCCTAGAGGTACAAAGTTACAGGCAGATTCATCAGAAATAATATCCATTATGTTGGATGCAGGTTTTATTATTCATTTGGAGTATCCAGGTTGTATAAATTCACAGAGAGGAAAAGAAAATTCTAATAAGATCCATTTAAAGATGATCAGAGGTATTAAGATCTAATTTTATTACAGAGTGTGCGGCTTGAAACAAGTTTTATATATATATTTTTAATTTTTTTTTGCGGCTAGGAACATTACATTATAGATCATATGCATATATCTAGATGATAACATGCATACACCTAGATTTTTCTCAAAGTTTGTGAGACAATACACTTAAGATAAAGCAAAAATCCCTTTCTCTATACCTCTTCTTTGAATAGATTTTGTCTGTTTTTGAGTGAGCGAAGTTTGTTTTGCTTATCTTCGTGTTGCAGGTCTTCTTCGGGAAGCTGGAAGTAAGTGATCAGGTCTTGCAGAGTCTGAGCCATCTCCTCAACAGGCAGGGCGGTGGGTGACAGTGCTCTGTTGTTTCCACTATGGAAAACAACAAGACTGGCAGCATTAATCATTTTCCCCCTATAATTTACAGTATTGTGTAGCAGCCTATTCTCTTTTAGTATCTAAATCAAGTCTTTTTACATGTATGACATGTGAATATAAGCAACAGATGATCCGTACTGAACATCATTCAAATATCTATTTGGGTGTCCAGCACTCAGAGCTTCCTGAACTGGAGTTGTATTTCTCTTTCGGTGCTGATATAAACAGAGAGAATATTAAAAAATGAGAACGTTAAAAAAAAAACAACCAAAAATCAGAAGAAGAAACAATGTAGTTCAGCAAAAAGAAGAAAAAGAGATGAAAATTCATTTTCTACAGTAATTGATTTTGTTTAGACACTTTAAATCCCATTTAAGTTATAGGTGTGATGTGCAATAACAGTAGCAATTATTGAAGTTATACACCCACAGTCTTCTGGAAAAAGAGCACAAAAGTAGCAGGTAATCCTAACTACGAATTAGATCTTCTGTATTTATTCCATACAGTAAGTAAAGAAGGGTGGGACTTAACAATATAAAGCATTTCAAGGAATCTCTGTTGTCAGTTAAATAATGTCCTTTTCTGTTCAAGTATTTTCTTAATCTGGTGTGATAACCCACTTTTCCACAGCTTGACTACTATAAATAGTATCATCTAGCAGGCACTGTCTCCTGGCAAAGGTGGTTCTGTTTTATATCCTCAGCCCAAGAAATACAAAGGAGTGGTGCAGGTTCTTGAGATACTGAAGTAATAATGTTTTAAACACAGGCTCATATGGTGGACAAATAATTAATCACAAACTCCTTTTTCTGTATTTTTTCATTAAATATTACATCAAGTATTACAAGGATAAACACTTCATCATCATAATTAAAACTTATGCCAAACAATACAAAAAATAGTTTCTTCAGTATAAAATACATTCTTATAGATTTAATGACACAAAATTCTAGATACCATTGAATACTCACTAATAGAGTAAGACTAAGATCAGTTAGCATGTTTTCTTTGACCTGAATTATGATCCAGCTTGCTTCTGGCTTCAAGGTATTAGATTTCATATAAACAATGTCACATAAACTATTCTATCTATTTAATGGCATTACTAATCAAAATTGCAAATTTTAATCAGTAAAAATATATTTCTAATAGCTTCTAAATTCAATAACCTGGAAGCAGGATATAAGGATTCTCTTAGAGAAATTCTTATAATTTCAAAATACTTTAAAAACAGAGTAAAAACTACCTTATAAAGTGGCTGAATAAGCTTGTAGTATTGCGAATGATTCGAGCAGCCTGGGATTCCTCAAGCTGGCATCTTTGTAATGTGAGACCGTCATCCATATGACCTTCTTGGTGTAATATAACCTATTGGGAGTCAGCAATTATTACAATAGTTACTTAAAAACACTTCTTGCTTTTAAATATTTTTTTTACGTATTTCAATACTGCACTGAAAAACGTAATTTGCATATATACAGATTTGTTATTTGCTTTATCTAGACACCCATTAAATAACTACAAGTTTTTCAGTCTCACATAAATTATTCAGAGAAAACAATGTAATGTACTTTTATTCTTCCAGAATTCATTAAAAAGATACATTTTCAAATTGTAACAAAAAGTTTCATTTTTTTCTATAGTCTAGCTCTCAGGGAAAGAGGAACTTCACTTTCTTAAAGCATCATTTATTAAATGATTTATGATTTAAGACTATTGACAAGAAAAATCAAGCTGAAGTGACAAACAAATATTACAATGCTGCTAAAGGAGCAATAGTGTTTATGAGCAACTTCAGATTCATTTAACTATTTCTACACAATATGTTGTATTCTTATCCAAACCACATATGAACGTCATATGAACTTCAAACAATAACAGAGATCCTTTTGTGGGTTTTAATCTTTAGCTTTTAAAAACACACAGTCACAGAAAGCTAGCGTCACTTTTAGGTGTCACAAAAGCAAGTCTTGGTCATTTTGAGTCGTTACAGTCCTAGAGCAATTTTTTAAGAAGTATATGTGAGTTATCCTGTTTCTTTGTCCAAGAGGCAATCTACTGAATTCTCCACCAAAAAAAGTGTATATTTTTAGCTTTGAGTTAATAAAAATTTTCAACCCACCTTCCCAGTTAGCAGAGTAATTCTGAGGGCATGAATCGTTAACAAAGAAACAGATAATGTTATAAAAGTGATACAAATTTGGTCATATTTCCTCTTTTTTCAGATACATCTTTATATATAAATCACCCTGTGGGTGACTTTGCTAGCTAAAATATCGCTGTTTCCATGGAGAAGGTCTTGAGGTCTCTAAACTGAAGAGTAAGTGAAGATCTGCTCTTCACATCACAAAACCAGTAAGAAAACATTTGACAATCAAATAACGTTTCCTCAGGCCATTGTATGTAGCTCCAGATTTTGTAACTACAGGAATAAAAATATTTGACAGATAGGGTATTAAAGCTGTCACGCCTTGCAAAATAATTGCATCTTCATTATTGTAGAGCAGGTGTCTACTCTTCTCCCTAAGTATGGAGTGTGGATGAGGGAAAAGTCTTTTAGAGAATCTAATGTTTCCTATTTCTCTGACCAAAAAAAAAAAAACCAAACCAAAAAACCAATCAAACCAGAAAAGCAATAAACAACCCAAACCTCAAATAAATCATTCAGAAACACCACAATGACAGAAAAGTGCTATTTAGAATTCCAGTAAGTACATCACAGGCAGAAGCATCCAGCACTGGCTACATCAGTTCCTCAGATTAAACACTTCTCTGCATATAAAAAGGGACATTGGGCACTGCCTTGCTTACTGAAGTACAGCAAGGCACTGACCAACACTCCAGAGGAATCCAAATCATGTAGCATATGGTTTTCTGTTCCCTGAGCTCTAGCATTTCAGAGCTCTGCAGGAGTTCATTGCTTGCACAAAAGCAAGCTCTCAAACTGAAAAGATAGACATCCATCACTCACTGGATGGTGGAGGGATGTTGACAAGAATATTGACGCAATCATCACCTGGCAAATCTTGAATCCTTTGTTACCACAATCTCAGAGAGAGAGACAAATAAAATTTCTGGCAGAAATTATGCAACAAAAGCCTCATAAGTGATGCCAGATTTTCTTTCATATTTGTTAGTATAATAATTAGACACATGAAACTACACCAAAGCAAAAACCCAGAAATTTTTACTTGGAATTTTTATTATTTTATAACAGAACTAATCTCATAGTTGTTTTCTCTTCTCTATAGCTTTACAGAAGCTGACAGTGATAACAGCTAGGTTATGTCAGAAAAGCATCCTTTGCCTCTTGCAAAAACAAGGTATTTCTCAATCTTCCTAGGGCTAATGGATCATGTTACAAAAACTGCAGGCCAGCTTCAGAAGGAACACAGTGAGTGAAAGCAAAAATCACCTGACACAATAATGGCAGAAGATGAATACCAAGCAATGACTTCAGTTCTAATGTAGAAAAAATAATTTTATATGAAATTTAAATGGATGTATATCTCAAATTGCTTACAAGATTATAGCCTAGTATCATATATTGCAGGGCATGAAAAACTATTTCTTGCCTCCACAGAAATATCAACTGCATAAAGCTAGTAGAAGGTTTGGATTTTCTTCTGTTTGAAGGCACTTAACAAGACAGAATTCTCCAGGTGAGAGTGCAACAAAAGATTTGAAGTCTTTGAACATGAAGGAAACAGTTTCAAAGGAGAATAAAAGTGACAGGTAATTATGGAGGTTCTTTTAGTCCCTTGCTGCTGAGCAGAAAATGGGGGAAACAAAATACTAAATGCCTCAGGAAGCTATTGTAAAATTCTTCATTGAATACAGAGGAAGAATCCACACGTTGCTTTTTCGAGAAGTAAAACTGGACCCTTTGAGGTCCAAGACATAGCCAGTTGTGGCATGGGAAAGGAGGAGGCCGTGATTGTGTGGTTTAATTTTTTATCAAGAAAATACTGAATGACTGCCATTTAGAGAATTTCTCTGATCAGCCAGGTTGCTGAGGAGTGAAGGGGCTGGGCACTCGCTGCCCACTGATGATGACCATGCGTGATGCATATGAATAAATGTGATTGTGCCTAGGGAGTGTGATGACAACCTCATTGTTCTGTACTGCAGTGCTCGTGTAGGGGTATTCTCTTATGAATGTACATGTGTACAAGTAACTAAAGAAGAATTACAGCTTTTTCTCAGTAATGGACTTTTTACTTTTTATTTTTCATGTTCAAATGATGGGTTCATGTTGTAAAAATCTACAAATAGAGAATAAAGGAATCCTTTGGTAATGACAAAGTTATTTGAAGCTAGTACTAAACCCCCTACACGGGGTGAAATATGCACATAAAATCTGAAGATATAACAGCTTATATGCCACTAATTAAGAATATAATCATACCCTAAAATCAAAATACTGAGAGAATGACCTTGATGTCACACCACAATTGCATCTAACATTTTGGGAGGAAATTATTCTCTAATATCCCTTAAGAAACTTGATTATTTTCTAAGGCCATTTCTTAAGTAACAAATTTAATTGCCATTTCACATAATATACTTAATTTTAAAAATATGAAACACCAATGAATGTTAGATGACTTATTAGTTTGCATCAGTTACAACGGTTGAATTTAGATTTTAAATAATTGTCCAAATCAGGAATTTCTGTCTTTTACTGGTGCAAAAATAAAAATTGAGCACCAACTAATAATTTCGTCTGAGGAAAAAAAGTAGTTAAATACATTTTGTAATGACAAAGCTTTTCTTCAATTACACGGTTATATTAATATCCATCACTGTTTTAATTTTCAGAGTGAAATACTCACATCTTCAATACAAGAGCACAAAAGAATTAAACCCACAGATTGATTTCACAAATAATTCAAAACCCCCAAACGTTACCTTTCTTTTCAAGGGACCTAAACGTGCTGATTTAGCATCCTGTGCTTTGTAAGTCAACCATAAGGCAGTGGCCACATGTTGGACAAAACAGATTGAATCTCCATACTTTATTTCTGGGACACCCATTCCATCCATATCACGCT
This sequence comes from Rhabdornis inornatus, assembly GCA_013397075.1. Taxonomy (NCBI): domain Eukaryota; kingdom Metazoa; phylum Chordata; class Aves; order Passeriformes; family Rhabdornithidae; genus Rhabdornis; species Rhabdornis inornatus. Next base: position 142,019 of record VWZS01005537.1, on the reverse strand, counting down.
TGAGACTAGATTCCTGCTTTTCTTTCAGCTCCTAAGGAGATAAAATAAAGTTGGTATTTAATCTATGTATTGGAATAAGATGAAGCATTGAATTCTACATGGATGCATATTACAATACAGAACAATATTTATGCTACTTATGCTGTTAAGATGCAGCTCAATTTCAATTCACATAACTTCAGCTTCTGTGCAATTAATCTTTCAGACTGTGATTAAAAATAATTTCAACTCTGAAGCATCATTTTCACTGAAGCAAGAAAAATCAAGTCAAATCCATTACAGTGAATTCATACAAAAAAATCTTCAGATGTTTACCTTAACCTATTCAGTAATGGAGTTACTGATGTAAGTAAACTTTCAGTTTAACAGTCTGTAGAACTCTATGTAGGCAAAGTTTTTGAATTTTAGCTTAGACATGAAAAAAACCAAAAACTGTTTTTTGCAATGTAGTTAAAATATGTGGAATAATTTTTTGTTTATAATTTGTATATATAGGTACACACTTTGCTTAAAATTATGCCTCTGTATTGAAAAACCACCAAAAAAGAAAATACCAACTATTTAGAATACTAATTATTTTAGAAGTACAATTTGGCTTATATATTTGCTTTACTCTTGCATTTCTCAATTTTTCACATTTATTTATATAAATAAAATAAATAAATTTTTTATTTATCTACTTTGTAAGATTTGGATTCTTTCAAACCTCTTTTAAAGACATTGCTTGATGCTTGGCTGGAACATTAATTTTTTAAGCCAAATTTATTTCTTAATCCCATTATTCTTCATTTACGACTGGGGAATTTTAAGGCTTCAGCACTTTGAAATAAAGCAGGTGTCCTTTAAAAAATGAATTCAGGAATAAGAACAGAATTATGCTGCAAACTTTGTAATAGCAAGTTATGGATACACGTGATTGTGCTGGTTTTATACGTGGAACAAGGTTTTTTTATTTCATTTCAGGCTATATAATGTTCAACATCTGTGGAGTAAACAGGAATTGTATTATATCTATGCTAATCTGTTTTTATTTATATGTATATTTCAACTATCATTTCAGTTGGAACAGGTAACATTATAATGCCAAGATGAAGCTGAATGAAATTACAAGACATTCCTTGGAGATACCATTTCAATGTCAAGGCTATGGGGAAAACATGTCACATCATATTTACATGAACTGTGCTGTCACATAAAGAAAAAGATGAACTATTTCAAAACACATTTGCAGGGAGGACATTAAGCGAAAAATACAATAAAATAGAACAAATTCAATAACTGTCAGCAATTAATTATTTGTCTTGACATAGTAACCTGAAGATTAAAACATTTTTCTTCAAATATTGTGTCTGCATCAACAAGCATCACTGAAAATTTCAGAGAAACAAATCATAGTGTGGTAAGAAGCAATCCTAATTAAGTTACTTTTTAAAAAAACTTGAGTGATACTGATCCTTTTTGACAACACTAGTGAAAAAACCCTTTTTTTTCATTTCAGAAAAAAATTTTTAGAATTACTTCAGAGGCCTGAAGGCTGCTTTCACTTTGAGAAATACAGAACAAATTCCTCTTCATCGTGTTTTGCTCTTTGCACTCGGTCCAGCTTCTCTAGGATTTCAGTCAAGTAATTTGATCTCAGTGTGCAAAGACACAGTGTATTTTATAACAGCTGAGAAGTCTAGTCAGATAAAGATTACTGGGGGAGAAGAGGAAAAAAACCTTCTCTTATCTAGATATTTGTACATATCTTAACAGTAAAATATCCAAACTTCAATTTTTAAAACCCTCTCTTCACAGCCTAGTCTCAGTTTAACTCCCTCAGGCTGTGAGTTTAATCAAAGAAAAAAGTTCATATCGTGGGCCTGGAAGTTGGCAAAGGAAAAATAATACCAACAACAACAACAACAAAAAATACCCAAACCAAACAAACAAAAAAAAGATGGAATGAACAAAGGAATTTGAGGGCAAAGCTGTCAAAGATGATATTTTCAAAAGATGTTTAATATACTAGAGGAAGGGCAAGAATTAGAAAGTGAGAAAGAATCAAATTGCTACGTGATAAAAGGAATATGAGGAGTGGCAATTTGAACAGAAGAAATAAACTCAGCTTTCTTTACAAAGACTTTACAATAGTAAAGAAAAAGTAGGGGAAACATTTTTGCCAGCTTAAGGGCTGTTTAGACAGTCCTAAGAATGGCAAAACAACCTGCCTGCTGAACTCTTACTAAACCTAACTTTCATGGGCGGATTAAAATTGTATCTTTTAATATTGCACACTGTTATTGTATTAAAAGCACTGCCATAGATACTCCAACAAAAGAAAAAGATCAAAGGTCTACATATATAAGAGCCTGTCACTGGTATTGTTATACACTGTATACTTTGCTTTATACCTTTGTACATCCCAGTAGACAAGAAAAAAAAAAGGTACTTTCATTTCGCCCCTTATTTTCTCTTCCCATAAAAAATAATGCAGTTTAATACTGCATTTGAAATGCAGTGCTTACTGGGAAATTATAATTATAAAATATTAACTTAAAAATAAGTATTTGAACTTTTAGAGACAAATGCAGGTAAAGGCCTTTGCAATGCCTATGATCTTATTACAAAACCAAATTGAACTTTATGATTACTACCATACTATTACGACATCCTAATGCCATGTTGAGTCCCTAAGACGGCTACATATTGGCAGAAATATCAAAATGATATCAAATCCTTCTGCATGAGTCATCTGTGACTTTTGAATGTGTCAGAATGTTACTTACCAAGACTATACCAGTAACTTCCTCATTTTTTTGTACATACCACCACCAAAATAAAATATGAAATCTCAAATATTAATTCTGGGCTATACAAATTAAAATAAACAATTATTTTAAAATATGCTCTTGTTTCCACTGTGTTTAATCTCAAGGAAATTTGTAAGCAGACCCAAGATTCTCCTTAGCAGTGTATACTGAGCCAAGTACTGTGCTGGAATGAGAACATCCCATTTCAAAACAGGATTCCATCTGGTGTAGAGAAACTGCTGTCTCTGTTGTCACAAGGCATTACAGATCTGTTGCCTTAAAATATGAAGGTTGACATTTTAAAAATTGGTCCAAAGTAAGCTCTATATTAAAACCAATAAAAGATGCGGTTTGGAGGGGGAGGTGGTCAATCAATTTCTGATGCTTGTAAGATTAGTTTGCAGCAATTAGGAAGCAAACCAGGCATTTAACATATGTTATTTTCATTGAAATCAGCACCATAATGTTTTTTAGCACATACCTTAACTTTTTAAAAAGTTCCCTTCTGTTCTTATTTATGTAAAAACATGTTAAAGAAAACTCTAATTTGAATTTTATAATTTAAAATTAGTGTTTCAATTTCCAGTGTTATCCATCAAAAGGAAAAAAAACAGTGAAAGTAAATACACTATGAATGCAATCACAGGTTTTGACAAGAAAGGAACACAGTTTGCTGAAGTGGAATATAACAATATTGAGGATGAAGGTGCTTTTTCAACAAGAGGGTCTCTATAACAACTACTGGAAAAATAAGACTTTATTTAAGTAATGTGTTACATGCTCCAGGGTAGCCTTGAGGATTTGAATATCCACATAGCTTTGCTTTCCGGCAAAGATAATATCTTTTTTCTATAAAATCCTTTGATGGCTTCCAAACTGGAAAGAAATGTTTCATTTCCTTTTGGATACTCAACAGCAATGCTTATGGTAAGCAACATGGTCTGAACTGGTGTTGACCCTACCTGGAGCAAAGGGCTGGACTAGATGGCTCCCCAGGGTCCTACTCAATCAGAATTATTCTATTAGTCTAAGGGACAGGAGTGCTGTAAACAGACAGGTATCCAGCACCATATTTTTAAGAATCTGTACACAGCTGGATGTGAAGATATTCGACAGATCTCTTGAAATTTCCCTGAATTTATGCCCTGTGAAGGTACATACAAATGAAAAGGTTTCTTCGTTGGGAAAATGAACCAATAAAATATTTACAAGAGCATATATGCACAAATTAAGATAAAAACATCTGCATATATCTAGTCTATTACATCTATGGTCCTTTTCCCCTCCCAATCTGTGTGCAAGCAGTACTTGGCTTTAAGAGTCCTTTTCTTCTAACAGTCCTTTGGAAACACTAATGTCTCCATCCATGGGACAGTGCAGCTCTTACATGCCCAGACAAAAAAATAACAATTCTTATTCTTGGCACCAAATTCATAACCTATTATGAGGTAAAAACATTCTTTTCTGTATAGGACAGCAGAAATTGGACAGATGATCAGACACTGGATTAAATATAAAAATGTACATTAACAACCATATTGTGGGTAAACACATTAGGCATGAACGACTTCTGCGTAACTACTACTGTGCTTCAGCAGGTTTTTTTGGCACTGCCCTAAATTTCACTAGAGTGCCTTTGAGGCACACCTCAACACAAAGAGTAAGAAAATAGAGCATGTTTACTCAAAGTAACAGAAACAATTTCATGAATGTGCATAAACATAACCACTAAATTGACGTACTCAAAATGTATACGTTTATATGCATAGATTAAAATACTGAATAACAGCAGGACAGCTGGTGTCCAATCAAGCAGTGAGTACATCAGAGGAGTTTTAACTCAATGTTTAACCAGTAGCTGTGGCACTCCTGAGATACTCACCAATGATTTGCCAATAATGGGAAAAAATTACAGCTGTAATAAATGCCCCCACACAACATCATATGTACAATCTATAGTGCATAGCCTTCACACTGAACAAAAAATGGGAAACTATGTGGTAGAGTCTTAGCAATCTACGAAAATTTCCTGATAGGTTTTTAATTATTTTGATTGGCTAAAATAAAAATTCATGAAGTATCATATTCAGTCACACTAATAAGCATTGTTATTTTAAACATGTTAAAAAGAAGTATTTGATTTATTATACTAACAAAAGTCTAGCATTTGTCAAGACTTTTACTGTTAGAACCTATCTAGTGTATAACTGATTTTAAAGATTCTTTTTCAGTTTGGGATTTCCTTTTTCTTAATGATCATATAGCATTCAGAATTATGTGGAAAATTTAGCCTTTTGCAGTCAATAAAAAACTCCATTGTAACAGCTATGGCAACTATTTATAAATAAAATCATGAAAGAATGTAAAAACTATTAATCATCATTGATTATAAAACCTTTCACTTCCCAGGGAAAAAAAGTTATTAATTTTGCCTACCTCCATAATCATTCTTCACTGTCTCTCCCTTGTAATGTTTTTACCAGCAGGAAGCAATGAAAAAGCTAATAACATGCAATTAGCAGCTCACTAAAGAGCATAATTTGAAAACATATGGTTTAGAAATCACTGACTACATTTGCCTTACATTTAGGAAAAATTTGATTGAGTTCAGTTCTTATCAGCACACTGCATAAAGAATAGCAACTGAACTGAATTCAACTGAATTAAATTATGACAGATAGAGCTGTAACCCTTTAATGAGATTCTATCTGACATAAGTAAGTCTATAATTATTAAAGTATTCATATTAAACCACTGTATCTTGCACTCTATTTGGTTTTAATCTCGTTTTTTAAAACTCATAACAGTTTAGTTTATTCTTAAGTTTATTAATTGCCCTTATTTTTCCTCAATGAAACCTTTCTTACTCTTGACACAGGTTGTTTAAGTTAGAATTTAAATCCACAGTCCCTAGAATTAGCTTCAATTTAGAAATTACAAGTAATTTATACAGATGTTGAAACCATTCAGATTTAGTATTTGAGTGCTCCACATTCAGAATAAATTTGTGTTGTTTTTGTTTACCTTTGATGCTCTGAAACAAAAGGCTGTAGATGCTGTGTCTGACTTTTCTCTGTCTAATATCACTACTCCTTCATCCTCATTCAGAGCCAAGTACTTTCCTGTTGTGATATGTCGAAGACGAAAGGGCTGCCCCCATCTGATGTTACTTCCACTCCAGCTAAACATAAGAGACATAAAAAAATAGTTTAAGTAAGTAAAACTAGATTTTTTTCTTTACGTTTTCAAAAATGCTCAGAAAATAGAACATGCTATATATATGTTCCTTTTTTGGTTCTGACCTCAATACTTTGCATTAAATCAGATGCAAAACTGTTAATTCATTTGCAAAGGGAACCCTGGAAAGGAGTATGGCTTCTGTCTCTCTCTGTCTTATCAGGGTGTTACATATGGTGTCCATAAAGAAATCCTACATGTTTAAATTAACCATGGTATTTTAGTTGAGTTACTAAACAAAAAAATTAAACCTAAGTGGGGACTCACCATTCCACAGAACTATCCTACATCTGTGTTAGTTATGAGGGTATTTCACAATCACAAACACACCAAGGGTAAAACAAACATACAGTTCAGATGTCCATCAATATATATCATACTCTTATGATATATATTGGAATTTCACTTTCAGGGAAGTAACAGACAGATAATCTTACAGGAAGGAGATAATCTTTAAAAATCCCAAAAAAACAAGAAATGCAGAAAGGGTACTATTGCTCTTATTTCCACTCATGCTTATAAAACTCCAAGTAAAACTAGGAATGCATTTTACTTTTGGAAAGAAGCAATGCTCAAAGTACATGTATTTCATAGGCAATGCTGCTTTTGATATGGGAGACAGAAAAAAATATTTTCTATCACAGTACATTGCTTTTTATTATTGACAAAGATCCTACTAATGCATATCATAAAGCTTGGCAAATATATATTCTGCCTTAAGAGTCTGTAACTATCAAATTTCTATTTCTATGACAAAGTTGCTAACCAAAAAAGTTTAAAAAATATCAGTACCTTATTCGAAGGGGTTCTACTCTCCACAATGACCTTGCTCGAATGCCAGCTCCTCCAGTTTCATAAAATACTTTCCTAGAGAAAAGATTCAGAAGACCATCTTCTTGTGCTTATTTGTGCTTATACAGTATTTATAATTTACTTCTCTGGAAACTCTACATGACTCACTACTGTTCTCTCAGTAAACAAATGTCACTGAATGGATAGACTCACTCTCATCAGTGAGACTATGATAAAAAATCTGAATGTCCCAAGGTAATTAGATTATTTCCATTAACATAGTCTCCCTCAGGAGCTGGTAAAATACTTAACCTTGAAAGTGGATTGTAAACTTTTCCTGTCATTCAATCAACCATAAAAATACATAATTCCTACAGTTCCCAAGATATTAATCTACATAACCAATGGTATTAAATACATACCATATTGTAAAATAAAGATAGATATTTTCAGATGAAAACAAGAAGAACACAATATCAGACTTCATTCCTAAAATTATTTCTATGATTCTTATTAAAGGGCAAAAAATGGTGGTGAGAACAAAATTTCTGTACTATAATCTTCACAAAATAGATAATGCATTCAGAGAAATAAAAAATAGGAAGGGAAAGGATTAAGCCTTTACTATAATTTGGTTTTCCTGAACTATTGGCTGAAGGTTAGTAATATGTTCTAGTGCAGAAACCAATATTCTACACAATAATCAAATACAAACAAAGAAAAACTATGGTAGATTTGCCCTGTTCATAGCAAGTTTTTAATGTTTTAATAATCATTCATGTCTTGTCATCTAATCACCAGGATTTATATAAACTTTCTCATTTATAATGAATATAGGAAATAAAATGGATAATAAGAAAGGTCTGAATGCCTACCAAAAGATGAAAAACTTTCTTACATATTATTCCTCTGAGAAGGACTAATCCACCCTAATGTGCACAGAAGCTAGACCTTCTATTGTTAAGTATCTGAAAAAATGTGCAGCAGGGAATTTAAAATCTGCCTTCTTACTCTGGCAAACTTGACTGAATACAGCAAATGCATGCATAGAGATGTCATAATCTAGCTGATATATAGCTGAATTAAAGTAGCATTTTGAAGTGCAAAATTTTTACTGGTTTTCCAAATGATCAAATTCTTTTCCTATTTTTGACAGCTAGCAGACAAAAATTTAAAAAGCTGTTTAGTATTGTTCTTATGCAACTATGGGACCTGAAAATCAACTTTTAAAATAGAAGTTTTGTTTCTCCTATCTGAGCAAGTATTTCTGCACCTTTTCTTCTACTGAGAACACTTAACGGTCTCTTTCTTGAGCAACACCAATAAAATCCTGGAAGAATCATGAAATATACTAGAGCATGGCTAATCATTTGCACCCAGTAGCTTTATAAGATTATGGACTTGTATTTACACCTCTGCTTTATTTAGGAGTCACATTTAAGGGCACACATGTGATACTAAATATTTTGAAATGTTAGCTCACCAGAAGAGTAAGAATAAATATTCTTCATAGTAAAGGTAGTAATATTGCCTACACATCTTATCTTGCATGAAAATGTGTTGGGACTCCAGAATAAAAATAAACAAAAAAAAAATCCCTAGCTTTCAAGTCATCTTCATTTCCAGACTCTATAAATTTGATCTTTCAAGGTCATTTTCAACTTGAGCTGTTACATGATTCTCTGAATATACTGAAAGCACAATAACTATCTGGAGTTCTCCATTTTCATTCTATGTCTCTGGTCCTGCTGACCTTACTGATTTTACTTTTGGCAGACTCTAAACCCTAGCTAAGCTCAAAACTAAGTATTCATTTCCACTCTCTCTGACCTCCTTCATTTCTCCTTGGCCCAACTCAACCATTCTATCTCTAAAGGACTATCCCATGTACAGTTCAGTATCATAGATATAGCTCAGTCCACCTGATATAGTCATAGTCTCTGTTCACCTCTTATACTTTAAATTTCTATACTTTTAAAAATTCCAGATATTTTTTCATTTCTTTTATTATGTAACACTGGACTAGAATTAGTGACCTGCTCTTTCAGTAACAAAGCTGCATGTAAAAAGAATTGCTGCTTTTTCACAACAGCATCCACATAAAATTTTTTTTCATCTACTTGATTCCACCTAGCCACCCTTTTTTTTTCTTGCCAAGCTAGACATGTTGATGTTCAATATGCCCACCGCAAGTATTTCCATTTGGCCTGTAAAAAAAAACCTTAGGATTCTTGTCAGAGAACAGTCTCTTTGTGAATTGTTAAAGAGCATTCTTTATAGAAACGTTCAAAAATAAGATTTTTGTTTTATGAAAAGAGAAATCTTCACTCTTGTCTAATTTAACTTATTTAACATTCCTAATGAAATGAATAGAACTGATTAAATAAAGAGATGGAAACAAACACAACCACTTTCTATATTTCTCTCTCCTATTCTTGTTACTATTTGGGGGTTTTTTGTATTTTCATTTTGTTTTGATAATGCAAGCATGACTCCTACAACTATGACACAGTACAAACTTGGCCTTACATCTCACTCAGCTCATAAATCCAAAGGACAGGACAACTTCAAATCTATCACTATCACACATTTGAAAATGTTCAATATAGCATTCACATTTTTTCCAATTTTAGGATTATAAATATATAGATTTCATTCAGACAAATATACATCTTAATTTTACCCTTTTATTTACTTAGCATAAAAAACATGGAAGCAAATCTTAAGGGAGTAACAATACACATCAATCCTACATGAAGAATCACATCATACTGGGGAGTAGGACTCTACAATTAGTTTTTATATTAGCTGTATCTGACTTCTAGACAAGAGAAGTAACAAAGTACAGCATTTCTGAACACACTAAAACAGCCCAGCATCTATTTTAACCTTGCTAATATGTATCCTTTATAAAATTAGTCTGAATGCAACATCTTAACATGTTTGCTAGTATTTTTATACTAGGTGTGTACATTTTCATGCACAGTCAAAACCTTTTTTATTTTTCTTTACATGTGAAGAGAACAGCAATAAAAAATTCACTAAGTAAATTTTTCTGGTTTTCAGTTTGGGTTCTCTCTAGGGCTTGGAGACATTTTTACTCTACAGAAATGTAAACATGTAAAATTTAGAACTGACAAGTTTACCTGACATAATTGACTGTTACTTGTGGTATCTTATTACCTAAAGGATAACTCATTTGCCACAACAGGTAGGAAGGGCTTATTTTTTGACTATGATTTTAAAGCTAGCAGGTTTGTGTAGCAAAATTAATAGCTTGCTTTGCTTCTGATTAACAAAAAATTCAAAAAATACAGAAAAATTCAAATAACAAATCAACATAATATATAACAACTGTAGATATAAATTTAATACAAAAGTGGTTTTATCTAGCTAATATGATGTAATTTTCTTAATATCAAATTTGAGAAAGCTAAAAATTTTCAAAAAAAGTGCAAAATACATAAAATATGAAAGTCATTGTAGAGGCCAAACTTATGGAGATTTTTTTAGGCTTTTTTTTTCACATTCCCATCTTCCTGCTAACACTTTCTTACCTCTACTTATTGTAGTATGAACTAGAGACAAGCAATATAACAGGATGAAATCTCAGTGAAAATCAACTACTTGAATTTCAACAATGAAAGAACTCATGACTGATTTTCTGCTTAGTAGGTCTCAACTCCTTGTACAATGTCACTGCCTAATTAAAGACTGCTGTAAAGAGTGTTTAATCTACGTAACCACAAATTCAAGTGACATCCTGTTTCCTTTTTGAAAGAAGGAAATATTGAAAAATGCGCCATCACTTACTTGTGCTGTGAATCATTCTGATCTGTAGATGGAATTGTCAAGCACTCATCATGGCCATGGAAGAAACGAACTACATGCCCACCAAGGAGATATCCTGAAAAAGAAGCTCATTTACTCATTAGCTAAAACATTGACTATGAAAATAACACCCTCATGAAAGTTTAAAAAATTCAAGACCCAGATAAGATCTATTTTCCAAATTTTCACTCATAACAAACTAATCAAGAATAAATTTAATGTGTCAACATACTATTTTTAGTACCTTTTTAAAAATACATATTTCTTCTGAAAATGAAGACAAAACAAAAAATAAACTTTTAACATTTAAAACTCAAATTAGGATTTTGAGACAGAAAAGGAAATTTAAAAGTTCTTTAAAACAGCAAAAACAATTATTGTTTTGAAAATTGAATGTTTTAGGTAAAAGCCAAATCAAATAGATAATACCATAGTTTCCTCCCCCTTAATACAATTTAAATTATCTCAATACAAAATATTTTCATTATTTCATCGGTTTCTTCTGGCATCTATAATATGTGTCAAAATCAAAGGTGCACAGCAGTAGCAGGAGACAGAGGACAGAAGAGCACTTGGCAGTTCTGAAGATTAAGTTTAATGGAAGCTAACTTTCCAACCCATTTAACACAAATAGTACAGGTCAAAACCAGGCACTCTGCCTCACATTAAAAGCGAAAAGACAAAGAAGGTGTAGGAGAATGACTCATCAGATCCTAGTCCAAGCTTCTGACCTTGTAAGTCAAGTTACTGCCTTTTAAAAGAATACACATTAAGGAGGAAGGGTAGAAGGAAACCTTCATATTGTCCAGCTGATTCAACATAAATTCGTAAATGAGGAAAACTGTAACTGACAATTACTGTCTTGCTAATCAATATTTGACTTAAAAGTCAAAGCAAAGAACTAATGGAAAAAGATGTACTTTTCTGTAATTTGTTTTCTTTATGGTTTTACAAATACCACAAAAACAGCATTGTCCAATTCCTAACCCAGTTTTAGACTCAGGAAATCCCACTCTCTCTCTATTTCACATGAGATAGGCTGCTATGTCTATGATCTATGACATACAATCATCTCTGACATAAACCAGTCTGAGAATGTATTTAAAACCAAAGCCTAAGAACTTGAGAAAAAAAATTATTGATACACAGAAAATCTACTTCTCTTCTTACTCCATCTAACTTTTTTTTAAAAAATAACATTATTTTTAATTATGCAAAAAATTCTGGGCCACACTGTATAAGGGTAACAATTACAGCAAAAGGCCACTAAGATGATTAAGAAACTGGTGCATGTCACACATGAGGAAAGGCTGAGACAACGGGGAGAAGAGAAGGAGGAGGAGGAGAGAAGGAGGAGGAGGAGAAGGAGGAGGAGAAGGAGGAGGAGAAGGGGCTCTGGGGGGATCTTATCAATGTAAAGACGATGGGATCCAAGTCCCCTCAGTTGTGCTCAGTGGCAGAACCAAAGGCAATGGCACTGAAACACAGCAGGGTCTCTTTGAACACCAGGAAACACTTTTTCATTGGGAATGTGGCTGAGCACTGGCACAGGTTGCCCAGGCATGTTGTGGAGTTTGCATCCCTGGACAGAGTCTAAACCTGTTTAGATATATTCCTAGGCAATATGTTCTAGGTGGACCAGCTTGGACAGTGGATTGAATCAGATCCTTTTCAGCCTCAATGACTCTAAGTCTGTAAGCTCTTAGGAAGTTTAGCTGCCAAATCTCTTCAGGTACAAAAATCTAAAATATACCACTGGTCTTCCATGATCTCTCTGAGTAACTCATTATGTTTTTCATCTGTTACAAGTTTTAAACTTTGCTATAAAATGGTTTTTATCTTTGCTTATTTTTGTTTTACCTGTGAAGCCTGAAAAAACACAAGTTTTCCAGGGTTGATCCCTATTCTATTTATGACCCATAAGGGCATGCCCCTAGACAGCCATTTTTAAATATCTAGCTCCAGCATGCCAAAGCAATCAGAAAATATTACGAGCAAAATCCATGTCCCATATGATTTTAGAATGAAAACCTAACACTCTGAGACAGGTTTCTTATGGGCCTGTGCACAGAAACACTGTAAGATGCTGATTTAAACCACTTGGGTTTAGAAAAACCCAACCATAGTTCAAATAAGACTATTAAATTAAGTTTAACACTAGGGTAGTCATCTTCTATAAAGACTGACTATAGCTGATCCCAGGGAAGTGTTATATCTCTCTTACTTCCCTTAATGCTCCATTTTGTCCTATGTTATTGTATACTAGTATGTCATAAATGATAAGTTTTACAGACAAGTGATACAAAAGATCCTAACTTGAACACATTTAAGTCGTTTGTGAATGTTGAGTGCTGATACTTTGAAGAGAACAGCAAAGGTGAAGTACAATGTTTTCTGTGAGAGTGTTAATAACAAACTATGACACTGAAATAAGGAGAGATACTGAGTGGATCAGACTGCCAGTACAGAACAAGACATTTCTCAGAATAAGTTATGCTTCTCAAACATGGCCATGAAGTGCCATAAAATTTCCAGAAAGAAATCCTGACCTTCTGGTGTAGGATTTAGGTTGAATAAAAGCATAATAAGGATGCATGGCTGTGACATCCAGAAAGGATATTGAGGAAATGTCTGTAAAAAGCAGAAGAGACTGAAATAGGAAATTTGAGAAAACTGCTTTCCATTTTGCCTATACCTTTATCTCCCTTCTGTTTTATCTCTAGTGGGGGTACAGTATTTAGGAAAATTGTACGCAAAAATCTAAGTTTTCTGGCTTTAGTTATTCTGCAGCTCCTATTCCCCCAAATTAAACAAAGCCTTCATTTCTCATGCAGCTTTTAAAGCTTTATTATTCTAAAGTTACAGCACTCATTTAGCTTTGCTTCAGTAAATCCGGCTGATGTATTTGTATTTCCTTGTTTTCCTTTCAAGTATTCTTTCTCCTAAGCTCTTTTTCTTTATTTTCATTAAGTTTTTGATTGATATTCTGAGAGGAATTTTTTAAAAACTGTTCCCTCTATATCAAAAGCATATAAATTAATCTAATTTATATTTGTGTCTAAATAAGCAAAATGGCAAACCTTCTGTAATATTGCTTCCTGAGCATATAGGATGTACATTCCATAGTGTCTGCATAAAGGAGGCATCCACCTGAATATTTCCATTTGACACGGAGAGATGCTGAAATAAGACAATGGTAACAAGAAACAATGAAAATCATGCACTTAAAATATTTAGTATATTAATTTATCAACAGAGGAGAATGTATCATAAAGTAAATATACAAATTTCTTCTAAAATTAGTATTCTTATAAAATTTGGGGAAAAGGCATGGAAGCAGTCTTGTTCTTGAGGAGAGACTCACGCACATTTATCACCCTTTCAGTGTGGAAAAATAAAAATGCATTACAACCAGACATTACTTCCTAGATTAGAAAAAAATAATTCATAAGAATCCCAACCAATCTCCCAATATCCCCACAGAATTTTGTATTTTCCCACCATTTGACCACTACCTAAAGAAACAAACTTACCAGGTATCTTTCAGAGGACACACTGACCAGGATGAGGTCATCACCTATTCGAACTTTTTCTCCTTCTGACCTTTGCTTAGAAGCAGGGTGTATTGTCCACCAGCATGCCTCACCTGAAGGACAGAGGCACTAATCAAGGTTCTAAAAAATGGACAACTCCCAGGAAATCTAAGGATATCTCTATACAACTTTGAAATATAATCAAATTGTCCTGTAAGACACACCCTTACAAAACCACATCATTTCTCTTTTCAGTGCTTTTCTTTTTGCTTGAAACTTTTTGTCAAATAATCTTTGCTATATATGATATTTCTCTTTTCAAGTACTTTTAGGGACTGTTTACAAAACACTGCTCAGAACTGCTCTCCCTTGGAGGCTCTCCTTGCCAGGAAATTGCTGACAGCTACCTTGGTCTTATTTATCACCTTTTGTCTCTTCTTTCTTTTAATGGTCATATTTAATTCACAACCTTCTGTATCACATAGCATAACAAACCTGGAAGCAGTTCCCCCAGCACTTCAGACCATATAATTACAAAATAGCCAAGCCTAAGGGTGACAATCATAGAATATCTCCTATACATGAAACTTAAGATTCCAGGTTTCTCTGCACACACACACATACGCACAGAGACATACTGGGAAGATTACCTAATTCATTTCACAATTTCACACTCTGAAGGGTGTGAAAGATAAGACCGTGAAGAAAACAAGTCGAAATAAAACTTTCTCACCAGACAGTGCAAAGTGGGGGGGGAAAAAAAAAAAGGCAAATTTGGTAGAATCGAAGTACAAAAATTTGTTTGATTGATTAGGATATTTCATGCAAAACCTCCTTAAAGCAAAATTTGAAGGTTATAAAACTAATTATAGTGAAGACAATAAATAGAAGTTACATCCATTTAAATATAAAATCTTCAAAGGGAATAATTTTTAATAGCCAGTGGCTTTTTCCTCTGCTATGTGAAGAATACTTCCTGCAGCAGAAACCGATTCATTAGCACAGTTTCATAGGTGAGGGAGTAGGGCAAGGGGAAGTGATATTATGGCACTCCGTTTATGAGCTTTCCAGGCATGCATTAGTTACCAAAGCCCTCTGTACAGAAACAAAACTAAGCTTTTTTGAATCTTACCTATGTGTACAAGGGTTTTCTTGTGTATGTACATTTAAGCAAATACCTATTAAACAACTACAGATACTTGTTATAGAAACTTATAGATAGAAGCAGATATACATACAATAATTCTAAAAAAATTTATAAAATTATAAAAACAGATTTCACTGAAACTCTTTTAGTATTAAACACACATATTCGTTTTATGGCATACATTCTTTTTCTCACCATGCCTAAGGAAAATGTTCTCCATCTAAGGCAAGAATCAAAGACAGCCAAGTAACAGTCTGCTAATATCTGTGCAAAGCCATCCTCTGTATGGCTATAAACAACTGAAAGACAAACTTTTGTAGAGTCACCTGAATATATTCAAAGATTATGATTTACAAACATTTTAACACCTACACTGCCAGTGCCTCTCCATCATCAATTAGTCTATTTGATTTTAATTTATTTTCAAAATAATGAAAAAACAACAGAAAGCACATGTTTATTGTAACACAATCGGTATTTCTTTATTTGAGCTTTACATTAATGAAGTGTGTATACAGGTACTTAGATTTTCCCTTCAAGATATATGTCTGGGCATGATCATTACAGTCACCATTACTTTCTGAGGAGTACTCATCACTTTCAATAACCATGAGCACTATGTGGACAGCAGCAGGTAAATTTTTTTGTGGCTCTTTATGGCTAAGTTGCCTTTAAATTCATTTAATATAGCTCCCAGTGGCAACTCAATTTATATGTGTTTTCATGGAAGCACTTTTTTTTTTACTATATTTCTGTTAGCAGTAATGGTAATGGCAGTACTCCCAGAAATACATTAATTTAAATCTTTCTCATAATGTCAGGTTTGTGTTGTATCTCTTTGACTTTGTCCCGTTATTGGTTTGTCCATATTATGTGCATATTTCTATCCAACTCTTTTAGCAATGTCTTCACTACATATTTTCTAGTTTCCTGCACTACAAGTTGCAACCTTCTTTTGTTACTTGGTTATAATGTATATTATGAATGCACCAGTATATGGCTTTTCCATACTCTAAGTGTCAAAACAAACAAACAAACAAACAAAAAACAAAACAAACAAACAAAAATCAAAGCAAAAGCATCAAATTCATTTTATTCAACACAAATTTTTTACTTTGATCTTTATCACACATTTTATTGCAGTTGTGTTGTCAGTTCAATTGCAAGACTCTCCCACATTCTTACACAGTCATTTAATGTGCTGAAAGTCATTAGTACTAACAGTAATTTCTTTCAGTCATCTTATTTCTGATGAACACTTAAGGGTCCCATTCATAGCCTTATAGTTACATTAAACTCAATGCCTCTTCTAAAGCCAGAAATGGGTGACTCATTTTCCTCCAAAAATAACTTGCCATACCTGCTGCATTTTCTCGTAGTCCCACATCAAATGCAAGTTTATCTGTCTGGGATCTTGACGATGTTAAACATGTCAAATACTGCAAAATAGTGAAGTTATTAAAAAAAAAAACCAAAAAAACAGTATCCATTAACACATATGTCAAATGAATATGTTCACCTTACTTCATCTTACTATCATACTTAATTTTTTTTAATGAGTTAAAGATGATGTTGTTATTCATATAGAAGCTCTTCCTGAACTTAAAACATCAAAATCCTTTTCTACTGCAGCACATTTCCACATCAGCTGTGCAATATGGCTTCTACCTTCTGAAGTTTCATACAGCTCATCAGATAGGAACAGGCAAACATCTAATTACAGCCCTATTATAATAAGTTTGATTCATGAAAACATTAAAAAACATACCAAAAGGCAGTAATTATACTTGCAACTCTGGTATATCAAGGCAACTACAATTTTCAAGGTTCATAAACATAAGCAACATCGTTTGAAGATCAGTGTAGCATTTTCCAGTACAGGAAAAAGGAGGGGAAGTGTTTTCCTGACTTCTCATTTCTTCAGCCTTCTATTAGGTGTATTAACATGGGCCCTATTATGTCAAAGATTCAAAACAGCTGAAATTTTTCAGTTATAGAATATAGTATGAAGAAATTTATACAAGGCAGCTAAAGACAGCATCTTTGTGGGCATAATCCCTGGGAACTATGGGATGTCAAATGGAACACCTTATCTTATAAAACATGATGGGGAAATAAAAAACACATATCATAACAAATTCATTTGCTGTAGAAATATTTGCTATTGGAAGTATCATTAAAACAGATTCCTTAAGGACACAGAAATAATCCATGGCCAAAGGAGCTTTTCAGCTACAATTCTGAATTAGACAAAGAATCTGAATTTAAACAATTTTATTGTGTTGCGACACCGCAAGTTATTAACTTATTTTTCATCTAGTGCAGAAGATAGCTTGGAAAGAACATTATTCCAAATGCTTACATTTTGGGTTTTTTTAAATTTTGGTAAAAATCCATTTATTATTCATGCTACTGATTCTGTGCAGGTGCTCCCTCTCTTACCATTTCACTAAACGAATGTCGAAGTAGTATCGCGTGGCCGTACAGCAGGGTCCGGTGGCCACCCCCTTGGGCTGCCTGCAGAACAGGGTGGAGAAGGTCAGAACTCCACTACTCTGAGTGGACCACAATCAGAACTATGCAACAACGGGAAGAACTATGGCAGCTCAAGGAATAAGTGCAAATATTCCAACAAATTATGAAATGTACACACTGGGGAAAAAAAGAAATAATAACACATTCGATACAGCAATAGCCAAATATATGCCAAAGGAAAAGATGTCGTTTCTTGACAAAGCCTTTATTGTTACCTAATTTTTATTATGATTTAGTAAAACATGGCATTTGCAAAAATGTATTTTAAATTAAATAAGATACTACTTACCTTTCTTATAAACTTCAAGCAGGCATTAAAAAAAATAACAACAATATAAATATATATACGTACAGAAACTGAAATCTGAGAGAGAAAATAGCATACCTACTGCCCAGAATAATTTAATCATATACTATCTACTTGCTAATATTAATCTTTAACATGTTTCAGATTCATTAAACCAACCGCAGCCATAGTTTCGACCAAGTGCAGTTATTAATTTTTAATTATGTAAAACTGTGACAAGATCAGGGAGAGGCAAAACTGGATTTTCCATTTTCTTTCTTTAGCAGATTTAACATGCATCTTTTGAGTTCCTTTTGGATGGCCTTCAGGGTCAGTTCTCATCCTTGGATTCATTTGGAAGGGACAAAGATAACTAAAGGATACTCCAAGAACTCAAATAATGGTTATACATGTGTAGGCAAATGATTGTACACACTGTGAACAATACATAAGTTAAACTACCACCAGCTTCTTCAAAATATGTCATTCATAGAAAATGGTTTTAATCCTGCAGGAACTTGTCACTGCTTGGTGAAGAAAACTGGAGAAACATGTAGCAGTGAATATGATACCTCTTTTATATATTAAAACTTTTTTTTTTTTTTACTGAAAAAGGGAAACCTTAACAGCAAAGTCAACTGTAATTACAAACAGGTTGTCAAAAAAAATTACATGTATTCAGTTTGCAACAAATATACAAATACTGAGAATAAGAACTCTTCCTGCTATTTTATTACTGAAAGTTTTTTAATGAGCCACTTGTAAGTTTAAGGCTGACTTATTTAAAAAAAAAAAAAAAAAGAAGAAGAAAACAACACAACCAAAACAACAAAACCTCCAAATTGAATAAACTACAATCTTCCTCTGGAAAAATCTGAAACTAGAGGCAGAACTCTATTCCAAACTAAATTTAATATGAAAAACAAACAATTTTTATTTCAGCCTTGCTATTAGTATGAACTCTTGTGTTCTTATTATAGTTTCTCCCATGGACTGTACCTAACTTCAAATTAAGTGCAGGACAAAATAGTTTCAAAATAAATACAGCACAGCAGATTACATTATTTTTTTTTTGTCTACTGCTCCTCAAGCAAGAGTGTGTTCACTCTTTTTACCAAAGAGATTATATATCCTCTTCTTCCAATACCAAATAAAATATTCATATACTATTATTAACTTCAGATCTTTCAGCTGCAGTTTGGGGTGAATATTTTGGAAATATTAAAATTATGTAATTTCTTAGGAATCCTAGAAATGTTTAAATCAGTATTTTGGTTTCCTAAACCTATGTTTTTATTTTCATCAATACTTGTTTTATAGAATGCAATGTAATTGCAAGCATAAAGAATCATACTTTTTTATGCAGTGGAAAACAAAAGGTCAGTATTAATGAAGTCTGAAAACCATGTATGCAAAAGTTGACAATGCAAGATCAAAGGTGATAGAGCTCCATCTTCCTCATCTGTGTAATAATATGTGCCAGCTAAAGATCTGAAGCTCAGAATAAGCCATTAGGTTGTAAAATAAGTAAAGCCATAGAGTTTTATCATACTCTGTTTGTAAGAGAATAGAAGTTCAATTCAGTTCCATTCAGCCGAAATTGGAAAATTAGGGTCAAAGCAATCAAATTGATGATGTTTCTGGATTTGTGGATCACAAATATTCAAGAGTTGCCCCAGCTTCTCACTGCCAAACAGAAATTAATGTGATTACAGAAGTGGAGCAATAATGTCCCAAGAATAATGACATCAGGACCCTCTTCTAGAAAATCCTGGACAAGGGAAGAAATGAGGACAATCTATATTCAGATTTAATGTTCTCCGAAGTCAATTTACTTACCCCTTCACTTGCATTATCCCCTGTGCTGGCCAGCATTTCTTGAAGGGCTCTGACAGATAGTGACTGTTCAAGGACGAAATTACAGACACAAAGGTCTGGAGGGACATACTGTAAAAATAAATTAAACAGTGCAAGAACAGATCAGCAGAACAGGTGAAACAGGATGAAAAGTGTGTTTGAACATGCGTTTATTTTAATTTTTAATCTATACTTAATGTCTACTCATTTGTTTTTGAGGTACATGCTATTCTCCTGTATGATAACAATATAAATCCATTCTTCCTAAATTGGCAACACAGCAATTTTACTTTCCTTGAGCTGTGTCCCTCACAGTAAAATGAAACTTCTTCAGGTTCAAATGTGAAAGCTTTTCCCCTACATATTATTGCATTCCTGTCTTTTAGAATGACACCGACGATATTTTTTTGTTCTGTAACGTTGCTGACAAAAGAGAAGGTATATGATCTTATATAATGTATGAAGTTGATAGAAGATATTTACAGCAGTAACTAGAAAGCTAAGATTCATAATCTTATGACATAATGATATGAACTTTTCTGGGAAATCTTAATTTTTGAATCAATATGTCTGCTGGTTTTGAAACATGAAACTTCACAATAGACTTTTTTTTTTTCCAGTTTTTTTGCCATTGATATGTCCAAAGAAAGACATGTTCAAGAGAAAAAGCCTCAAGGGGAACCATCAATGTACATAAATACATGGCAGAAAAGTACAAAGACAGATCCAGACACTACACAGTAGCACCCAGTGAAAGGACAAGAGGAAATTGATACAAAGTGAAATACAGGAAATATTTTTTAAACATGACAAAACCCCCTTCCTTCTACTGTGAGCATGGTAAACAGTAGAACTGGTTGCCCAGAGAGGTGGTAGAGTCTCCACCTGTGGAGATACTCAAACTCTGATCTAAGTGTCCTAAGCAATCTGTTCTGTCTGATGCTATTCTAAGTAGAGAGTTTGGACTAGATGACCTTCAGAGATTCTTTCCAACTTTATCAACTCTGTATTCTGTGATTCATGATAAAGATCATGGCTGTGGATGAGCTTTAATGTGGATATGCATTTCTTTTTTAAATCAGAGTGACAAGAGAGAATAAAAGTCTTGATAATGCTGCGTTTTAAGGTGATGAAAAGTGAAGAAACTAAAACAATTAAGGAAAAAGATGCAGAGAGAACAAAAGAGAATGGATGTCCTCCTCTGTTTGACTTATTCTTAACATTATGCTTTAGCAGAGCTTTACAGTTTCATCTCTTCTCTCCTTCCTCCTCTCAAGCTCTGCTAATTACCCTGGCGGGTTTAGGGGTTTTTTTTCTTCACATCTCTCTAGCTTCTTTTTTCAATTTTCCATTTTTAATCTTCTAAAATTCTCTTTTACTTAATCATTCTTGTCCCTGTACATTTAACTTCCTGATTGATAATGAAGTCAGGAGCAACACTTAACACTAGCAACTGACAGGCGACAATGCTTCTAAAATTATCAATCCAGTGTATCAATATATTTAAACCTAAAGCAGTAATAGAAATATGGGAATTTAGTGAACTTAAATATTAATAACAGTCTCAAGACTTAATCTTGAAAATAGGAAGTATTTCAGTTGCAGGAATTTTCTTAGTTAAAGAATAGCAACTTTTGACTGTTCACAGGTGTGCCTCAAAATTAATTTGCAATCTCTTGGAAATTTTTGCAAACAATTCTAAAATGCAGTCAGGAAGAAAAGTATACATAAGGTCCCTCTAGCATCACATTTAAGAAATCAGAATTAAATGTGCTTGTGAATAAGTAGGTTAACATTCACTGATCAGTTACACCAGTTGAGAGTATTAGCTTCTTACTTTAGCTTCTGATGTTGGCTCCAAAAAGCACAGGCGATTCCCAAGTCCCTCAGCTGCCAAGCAAAACTTCCTTTGTTCTTTGTGAATACTGGCAACACACTGAAGTACTACTTCATCATCCTGTCACAACACAAAGAACAAGAAAAAAATTATTTTGAAGTTATACTCACACTATAATGTTAAGAAATCCTGCAACATTTGTTGAAAATTATCACAGTATACTTCTAAATTATATAATGTATATATGCAGAGATTCTTTTGATGTATATCTGTATCAGATCTAAAAAACATGTAAAGATTTCTATATAGATTTATATTCAAGACTTTATCAAAGTGACAAAGACTGCACAATATCTCCAAGACTTTTACAACTGTTGTCTCCTTTTGTTTCTTTAGCAATTTAAAACTGCAAAGCACGCTGTTACTCAGTTTTACTCAGCAAAATATTTTTAAGGCTTACAGTAAAAAACCTTTACTGCAATTATGCAAACAACAGTGCTAGTTTTTAACACAGTAAAATATCAGCACTATTCCTCAGAATGCATAATCTTAAAATTTAAGTTTTCACGTAATATAGAGATCTCTATGTATAGCCAAAGATCCAAGAGGCATTTCTCAGTTGAAAGTTCAGATAAGTCATAAGAACTTGATCCTCAAAAGACATTTCCTAAGAATAAGAACACTCTGGGAAAGCACTTTTACAAATTGCTGCATAATACAATGCCAAATACATAAAGTGCCAAGCTCTTTTCTACCTCTTAATATGTGATACTAAAGATGATATAAGCAAGCCAAAAGAGAATAATTTTAGTGTTTGACTGTGTCAAAGCTATATACAGAATTAAAAATAATTTTATTTTCCAAAACTTGTCCACTAAGAAAACATCTGTGAGAGTAGCATGTAGAAGCACTTATTTTTATACAGGCATGTAACTGCTTACCAAAACACAGTGCCTGACAAGTTTTCAAGGGGGCAGAAGCTGATAAAACAGGAGTGATATTATATGTCACTGTCCCCTCCAGCTACAAAGTTATACTGGTGTCAATTATTATTATCAAAGCAGACACACAACAGCCGCCTGTGCTGAGCTCTGAGATCACTTGAACAATAATGTTCTAAAAGCAGCACTGCTATTTACACTCCCCTTATGCAACTGCAGTACTATGACACTACCACAGCTTCGGGCACTTGAAATAAAAGCTGTGAGAGGCAAAGTCATTTTCACCAAAGGAACTAAGTGACACACCCTTTAAAGAGGGAAATCAAAAGCATGTTTTTCACTTGTGTGATTTCACAGGTGTCTGCAAGTAACAGGGCTTTTTTTTAGGTGACCCTTCACTGCCTACTTACTACTACTTACTGAAATGGGCAACTGTTCCATTTCAGACTAATCAGCAGTTATAGACAGTATTTTCTTATCTAGCTTTGCATGACAATCAGTAGTGGTTTCAACAGTACAGTAAAAGAATTCAAGACATTTTTGCAAAAAATTCTAAAATGTAGCAGTTAGAATTAATTAATGCTAAAAAATTATCTTTCCTCCTGTTACTTCTGCTTCCATTTCTATAAAATGCTTTCTGAAATTTTCAGCTTTCAAGTTCTTCAATAAAATAAATTTTTCTTTTTAATCTTTAGTGTAATAAGTTGCAAAATATTACCAGTACAATTAAACACTCACTACATGCCTCCCTTCATGAATTTTTAAAAATTTACATCAGAATCATATCTATTTGGTGGGGAAAAATTAGAACATATGTAAGATAAAAATAAAGATGTTTGAAACATCATCTGGTTCCTGTATCAATATTTGAACATACATATTTTAGAGCAAAAAATATTAAAACAGTAAAACATGAATTTATAAATACCAAGATTTACAATAAAACTGAGATTTGCAACTTAGCATGCACTTATCACTACATTAAATTACTTCTATATAACTCAAATTGTATTTATTTTCCCTACTACACTGAAGTAATCATCATTCCACAGAGGTGTGTGTGTGTATATATATACATATATATCTATACTCTCCATTGTAATTCATATTTTCCTAAAAAATAAAATTATGCCTTCAGACTTTTTAAAAGGGCTTGTCCTATCTTTTACAGGACAAGAGGTAACAGCTTCAAAGTGAAAGAACGTAGGTTTACATTAGATATACACTGGCACAGGTTGCCCAGAGAAATTCTGGATGCCCCACCCCTGGATGTGTTCAAGGCCAGGTTAGATGGGGCTCTGGTTAACCTGGTCTAGTGGAAGGTTTCTCCACCCATGGCATTGGGGTGAAACTGGATGATCTTAAACATCTCTTCCAAGCCAAACTGCTGTATGATTCTATCAACATATGTAAAATTTACTTAAAATGAGAATTCATCAAATTAATGAACTATTTTCTTTTCAAATCCAGATGAATAAAAGGGCAAGAGTTTTTAATATAATGAAATTAATATTTTAATATTCTAGAATTCAGAAAAATAAGTACTTAGAATTTATACTGGCATCAGAAAATGATTTATCAATCATTAAGTGCAGTAATACCAAAACACAAGCACAGAATGTCTTAAGAAAGGTATGCAGCATTCAACACTGATGCTTTATGTTACTGCCCTAAATGGCCAATGCGCCCTTTCCTTTGTGCTACAACACTTAACAAGCTGGGTATTTGCTATGAAGAAAACTTCAATTGCTATGTAAAAAACTTCAATAGTTTGTTTTTTTTTTTAATGGCAAGAATACTATGTTATATGGTATTTCAGAATGTTTTGCAGCAGCTTTTAAAAGTATTCATTCATGACTGAGCATAAAGAATTAACAAAGCCTATAAAATCTGCAAATGAGACAATTATTAGTTAAGATGATTCAGTATTAATGTATTCTCACTGAAAAAACATCATTCTGGCTGAGGTCTGTAATTGCTTTTCTGGCCTGAAGATGCTAATAGAAATGAGTTTCATGGAGCTGCTATGCTATCATGAAAATGCAGACCGTGTCTCAGCAGTACCTTGTTTTCAGTACCTGGTTTGTGAACCATGAATTCAACAAATTTAAATGGGTTTGACTCAGTAAGTGTTTAAAATGCAATTTTTCTCATCTAGCAGGTCTGACAGTTCCATGTTCTAGTCCATTTATTTTGGGGGGTGGGGTTTGGGGTTCTTGTGGGGGATTTTTGTGGGGGTTTTGTTGCTTGGTTTGTTTGCTTGTTTGTTTTGGTAGATTGGTTGGTTTTAATAAAACAGGCTTAGAGTGCACAGAATCACAGGCAAGAAAAGATACACCCATAAACAATGGTCCACTACAGACGGGCATTTGCACAAGAAACTGCTTTTGCTATTCTTCCTCAGAAAGTACACACATTCTAAGCATCATTTACTAATAACCGGTTTCCACCAGTGGCATCATCAAGTTAACCATGAGATGCATTGTAGACCACCATCATTCCATCTATTCACAAATACAGATGCATAGCAATTCTTAACTTTTTTATTCTGAATGAAGACAAAGTGGAAGTTCTCTCCTTACTGTCCAGAAATCTCTTATTGGGTTAGGATTCATCTGTCAGCCCTTTAGCAAAAGGACACACACAGAGTAACTCCATCCCAAATCTAAGAAGTTTTATACATTAAAACCTGTTGAAGTTGCTAAAATATATTTCAGATGGTCTGAAATATTGCAGAATTTACCTAGTGTAATGTAGCTAATGTGTCATAATACCATCCATTGTCCATTTGTCTATTCACACTGCATAACTTTTGCAAAAAGGAAAAAGACAGTATGGGGGATTTGGGTTTTTCCTTGAAAGTAGGTAACCACATAACTTTGTGTACTGCAAAAGGAAATTTTATTCTTTCTTTGGCTAGAGCTGAAGCTGTACTCCAAATCTGACGATATAGTAATGTCAATATATACTGAGAAACAAAGGTATTTCTAAAACAGTTACAAATTCAATATGTTCTAATTTTAAGAATGAACAAGTTAGGAAAACAGAAAT
Organism: Rhabdornis inornatus; assembly: GCA_013397075.1. NCBI lineage: Eukaryota > Metazoa > Chordata > Aves > Passeriformes > Rhabdornithidae > Rhabdornis > Rhabdornis inornatus. Next base: position 116,180 of record VWZS01005537.1, on the reverse strand, counting down.
TGACTCTACACAAAAGTATGTCTTTGTGAATACATTAAATATTTAACATTTTTTCAACAGAAAAGTTTTATTCCTAGCCTTCCGCAATACAGAATTAACCACTATACTATATAACTTTAAAAACTAAGTTTTGAAGAACCACAGTGCAGTAGTTCGTTACCAAACACTATTTTGTCTTGATGTTCAGGCTGTCTTCATCATCAGGTTTCATAATATAAAGTGATGGTGAACTTAAACTGAGCTCCCTCTGACAAAACAATAAGTAAAAACTTAAGAAAAATTGATTTTTATTACTCAATTACTTGACTTGCTGCAAAGGAATTCAGTGGTCAAAGTGAGTTAATGTATCGTTGACATGACCTTGCTCCTGCACAGTTCACTAGTTTTTCAATGCAGAATTTGAGAATAAGGAAGTTCCAACAGTTAGTGAAACTCCTTCTTCATTTATGTTGCATACATATTCAATAATTTAGAGTTGTAATGATTTACATAGTACACATAAATCTGTATAGGGGTTATATTCAAAAATAGACACACTTCAATGTATTTTATATTATCAAGCATAGAACCACAAATACACTAATTATATACATGCAAATGTTGCTGGAAAATGATACCCTAGATTTAGTTTATTATCTACTGAGTCAACATCTACCTAATCTCAGTAATACTCAATGCTGAAAATAAACTGATAAAATAAAATTGACATGACATTGAAAATGAATCAGTTCTAGATAATTAATCAACTTTGTTATTATACTAAAAAAGAAAGACTTTTCTCAAAAAACTTACATATTTTGCCTATAATTTACTCACAGCTGCAATAAATATTCAGGTAGGTACTTTCACAGGAAGACTAACTTAAATGCAAAGTGATACAGAATTGTTTAAAAGTACATTCTTCTGTAAAACCATGGAACAGTTTTATTTGATAATACATCCTTTCCATCAAGAAACATTTATTACTTTAAAGAAAGCCAACACATATCTTTTAAACAAAGAAACTCAGAATTCCTGGGTTTTTACGGTAAAACAAGCAGGCATATCGAGCTGATGTTCTATATAGGCCTGATTAATGTGAGCCACTTGCTGATTATAGATCAGTGCTGCAAAGAAATGAACTAAGTAAAAATCCACAGCCACCTCCACTCTTTGATAGACAACATTCTACTCACATCTCTTCCTCTACCACAAAGCACAGGACGTAAATAAACATCTTGATAGCATTTGAACACCAGCTACAAAATTATTCTTCTACAGGACTGCATTTCTTTAGAGTTTTCTGGAATAATCTTGGGAAACAAATAAAGTGGCTGTATTTTTCTTCACAAAGTAAGGAACTAAATGCGGAGTCGACAATCTTCTATCCAAAGATGGATTTGGTAAATTTGTTTGCACCCAGCAGTTCCTTGTTATTGCTGAGCAGGGCTTGCACAGAGCCAAGGCTTTTTCTGCTTTTCATATGGCCATGCTGCTGAGGAAGTTGGGGCTGCATGGGAGGCTGGGGGGGTGACGCAGCCAGGGCAGGTGACCCCAGCTGACCAGAGGGACATTCCAGACCATATGACATCATGCTCAGCATATACATTTATTTCACTTAGAGGAAATAATTTGTTTTAAGTTGTATTATTTATGTCCATAATAATTCTATAAACAGTTTAAGTCTTAGTCTCAAAAAAAAAAAAAAATTCATCATAGTCAGTTTTTACAAAAAATGGAAAATCATATAGTCAATATCCACCTACATCATGGGTAATACAGCAGCTTTAATAAAAGGTGTAGGTTAGGCCATTGAATTTCTAGACAGTGTTTTGTGGGAAGCAAGTCTAAATCCTCAGACAACAATGAAAATGTAGAATTAAGAAAGTAGACAAAGTGCTTTTGCACTTGCTCTATTTTTTTTTTTTTTTTTTTGGTAGAGTGATAAATCTCTGTGCTGTAGTCAAATTTGACACCTGGTATAAGGCCGATGCTGTGTATGAAAAATTTGTCACACCTATTCCTTGGTTTGCTGCATTAAAGAAGTAATTGAAGAAAGGTGAATCAAATTAGCAAGCTGATGAAGTGTACCAAGACCTCCTAAATACTACTGTAAAAATAAAGTGAGTTAACTATGTGCTTCTGTTGTAGAAATCCATTTAAATTATCCATTAAAAAAGATTTCATAATTTACCTAATTTCCATCTTCTTAGTAGATACAGTCAATTTTTCCACAAATTCTAAAAAGAAGCTTCATAAAACACCACTCTAAAGGATTCCACTACTTCCACCTTTGAAAAGAACAGAACTTTTCAAACCTATAAACTCGTACGCTATTATTGGGATTTGTTGCTTCAATTATTGTTACTGCAACAAATCCCAAATTTGGATTTTTTTATCCTTTATACATTCTGAAAAATTAATTTCATAAAACTGATACAGAAAACAGTTCTGGTATGGCTTATTATTTCTGCTACTGTTCTTCTTCAGATGAAGGATGTGGAAAAATTCTGGCTGCTGAATTTATTATTTACCAAGGCAACGCAATCTTAACTATTTAGACTTCCTAATTAAGTTCATAAAAATTAAAAACTTCTTTGATTAAATCTTACTTGGGTTGTTTTGGGTTTGAGGCTATGATCTAGAAAAATAATTTAATGTATTCATTTGCCATCTAGCTAGTACAATTCCGTTTGTTTAAGTTCCTGTACTGCAAAAATAGAGTAATTTTACGGCAATTAATTTTCCTGCAACGTTCTGCCAGAGATGTGAATCTTCTGCATCTCTTGAAAGTACTTCTTTTCCCCACACTATCCACTTATAGTAGTGAAGATAAATTTTTTTCAACAAATACTAACCTACTTGCTCCATAAATTAATACTAGAAATATTGTTTACTAGAGGATGTACCCAAGGATAACCTAAAGAAAAGTTTAATATCAGAGTCAGCTTATGAACCAAAAAAGGTTCATAAAAGATTCAAGTTATATTTTTCACTCCTGTAATTATAAAAGCTTATACAGGTCTGCTGCAATATGATAAAACTCATTAGGACCTCCACACAGAAATGCATGCTGCATTAATATTTTGGTCCCAAAGTGCAGACATCACAGTCATGCAACTGAATCAGAAAGAGGTTACATGAATATATCATCTTAGGCTTTCCTTTGCTTTAAATGTCTATAAATAAATCTTCTGGTAAGCAGTGTGTATTAACATCTAAAACAAAGGTGTGCTTAGACACCTCATATTGTAAATTACCAAAAAACCCACAAAAAAATGAAGGAAACCAATATACAAAGCAGATCTTATATCAGTGGTGGTCACGGGGAGGTGGATTCCCAGGAGATTTAGCTTTACTTCCAGTACTTGCTATCGGTTGTTTTTAGTATCTTTCTTTATTTAAAAGCCTTTATTTCTTTGTAGTAACATACCAAGGTGAGGTCTGCCTGGTACCTATCTGGGGCCTGTCTTCCCCGCAGTAAGCATACAAATTTCTCCCAGTAACCACAGCCTGTTCACTGCAAATGGATCCTTATGATGACAGCAAATTTCTTTGATGGAAATTCACACAGCACCCTCTGACAGTTCTCAGAAGATTTTAAAAATAGAGTTGGGGTTTCCGTTGTCAGTCTTTTCCTTCAACAGTGGTTGGACCAAAGCCTAATCATTACTCTGGAACATACTCCCATATCTTATATCAAGCCATCAGCAAGGCAGAATAAGCAAATCTACAGCAATAAAGCACCAAAAACAACAACAAAAAACACAAAAAAAACCCCCACAAATAAAAACAAAACAAAAAAACTCTTTGGAAAAAAAATCGCTTCATAAAGTCAATTAGTTTTTTTTCTAATTTTTTCATTTTGCTTCTTTTTTTTTTCAGTCCAATTCCAGGCAGTATAATTGCCATTGAAGCATTTTGATAGCTGTGATACAAAGGACAGCAAACTTTCTCCACCTCTCCCTCTATGCAGTTCTTTGTGGAAATGAGATAGCATGAGAGAGTGACCACAAAGGGACATCCATACAAAATACCAAGACCAAGTGTAATATCCAAAATATTTAGCTATCATCTATCATTAAAAATGAGTACGAGATATTCTTTAAAAACCACTCCTTTTATTTCAAACTGTAATGCATGAGAAAATGAAGACTTATTAATGGAGCTGGTGTAAACTAGCTGTGCAGACCGGGTTGGTGCACCTCAGGCAAATGAAACATGTCCTCTCACAGAATCACAGAATCACCAGGTTGGAAGAGACCTTAAAGATCATTGAGTCCAGCCCATGCCCTAACACCTCAACAAGACCATGGCACTGAGTGCCACATCCAGTCTTTTTTAAAACACATTCAGGGATGGAGACTCCACCGCCTCCCTGGGCAGATCATTCCAGTACTTTACCTCTCTTTCTGTAAAATACTTTTTCCTAATATCCAACCTATATTTCCCTTGGCACAGCTTAAGACTGCGTTCTCTGGTTCTGTCAGTTGCTGCCTTGAGAAAGAGACCAACCCCACCTGACCACAACCACCTCTCAGGAAGAGAGTGGTAAGAGAGTGTAGATAAGCGATGTAGAGAGTGATAAGGTCGCCGCTGAGTCTCCTTTTCTCCAGGCTAAACAAACACCCCCAGCTCCCTCAGGCATTCCTCACAGGGTTTGTGTTCCAAGCCCCTCACCAGCCTCGTTGCCTCATCTGGACAGACTCAAATGTCTCAAGTTCCTTCCTAAACTGAGGGGACAGAACTGGACACAGCACTCAAGGTGTGACCTCACCAGTGCCAAGTACAGGGGGAGAATGACCTCCCTGCTCCTGCTGGCCACACTATTCCTGATACAGGCCAGGATGCCATTGGCCTTCTTGGCCACCAAGGCACACTGCTGGCTCATGCTCACCCAGCTGCTGACCACTACCCACAAGTCCCTTTCTGTCTGGTCACTGTCCAGCCACACCATCTCCAGCTTGTTATGTTGCAGGGGGTTATTGTGGCCAAAATGCAGGACTCAGCACCTGGACTTGTTAAACTTCATCCCACTGAACTCTGCCCATCCATCCAACCATTCCAAGTCCCTCTGCAGAGCCCTCCTCCCTTCCAAGAGATCAACACACGCTCCCAGCTAAAGGTCACCTGCAAATTTACTGATGAAAGACTCAATCCCCTCATCCATGTCATCAATAAAAATATTGAACAGAACCGGCCCCAGCACAGACCCCTGGTGGACACCACTGGTGACTGATCCCCAGCTGGATGCAGCACCATTCGTCACTCTCTGGGCCCAGCCATCCAGCCAGTTCTTAACCCTGCAAGAGTGCTCCTGTCCAAGCCACGGGCTGACAGCTTTTCCTATCAGGCAGTGCCCTGTCTTCCTTTAAGAAAGTGTTCTGGTTTCAGGAGGGGTAGAGTTAATCTTCTTCACAGTGGCTGGTACAGGACTACGTTTCAGATTTGTGCTGAACAGAGAGTTAATAACATAGAGATGTTTTTGTTATTGCTGAGCTGGGCTTACACAGAGCCAAGATCTTTTCTGCTTTTTGTACAGCCACACTGGTGAGGAAGTTGGGGCTGCACGGGAGGCTGGGAGGTGACACAGCCAGGGCAAGTGATCCCAGCTGACCAGAGGGACATTTCAGACCATATGACATCATGCTCAGTATATAAAGCTGGGGGAAGAAGGAAGAAGGGGGGGACATTTGAAGTGATGGTGTTTGTCTTCCCATTCACCATTACATGTGCCGGGGCCCTGCTCTCCTGGAGAGAGCTGAACACCTGCCTGCCCATGGGAAGCACTGAATTCATTCCTTGTTTTGCTTTGCTGGTGTGCACAGCTTTTGCTTCCTCTATTAAACTGTCCTTGTCTCAATCCAGGGGTTTTCTGGCTTTTACCCTTCTGATTCTCTTCCTGATTCCAGTGGTGGGGAAGTGAGCAAGCAGCTGTGTGAGGCTTGCCTTCTGGGTGGGATTAAAAGAGACAAGAAAAGAAGTGACATTAAGTATACATGTTAATTAACAGAACGGCAGATTGACTAAAAACATCAAGATATACCCCATGCTGATCAAGGAAGTAAGATTATCCAAGAAAGGTATACCCTGCCTAAGTGCCTTATCATTACTTACTGAATAGACATGTTAGAGCAGATTCCAAGGAGGGCTGTGAAACAGTCAGAGTTTTGGAGCAGCTCTCTTGTCAAGAAAGGCTGAGAGGGTGGGAAAAATTGTCTCAAGAAGGCTGAGAGAGCTGGGGTTATTCATCCTGGAGAAAGCTTCAGGGAGATCTCAATGCAGCGTTTCAATACTAAAGGGGGCTTATAAGAAAGATGAAGAGAGACTTTTTACCAGGGCTTGTAAGGACAGGATAAGGGACAACAGTTTTAAACTAAAGGAGTGTAGATTCAGATTGAACTCAAGAAAGAACTATTTTAGAATGATGGTGATAAGACACCAGAACATGTTGTCCAGAAAAGCTGTGGATGTCCCATCATTGAAGCAGGTCTCTGAGCAACCTGATCCACTGAAAAATGTCTCTGCCCATGGCAGGGGCTGGACTAGCCGATCTTCAAAGTTCCCTTCTGACCTAAGCCATTTCTATGATTCTATGAGCTGTGGCATCACTACTGGTATGCTTTGCAACGCTCACGTTCATAACCTCTGTCGAAGGTTATATAAGCAAATGAAGAAATACACTAGATATATTAGGAAAGGAAGGTGTTATCATTCATTTTAATGGAGCATCCTTTCGGAGAGAAATTAATGTAAGATACATCATTGTGTATATACATAACTGCATATATTTTGTTTGTTTTACCAATTTCTTTTATATCTGGTGCAAGTGAACCAGGCTAACCAAATACCAACAGGAAGATATAACACAGGACACCCATTATAACAAATTTACAACAAATTTATTTTCATTTCTGAAATTAATTGGTAACTGAAGTTCACAAATGTAAGATATTTTGGTGTAATAAACTCAACTTGCAGGGTTTAGCTTAGAAACTTTTACTGTTTGAAAGATGACCATAAATATTAATGGAATAGCCAGGGTCTTGTCTCAATTACAGATGAACCAATTTAAAAAACTTGACACCTGACAGCAAGAAGGAATCCAAATAGAAGTTGTCAGCCTTTTGGAATCTTAGTGCATGACCACTACCAGATTAGTAAAGATACCAACAGCAACAAACATTTAGATCATATCTATTTCAAAATGAGAACGGGTGTGCACTGAACTTAGAATATTCTTTAAATCGTGTATTCTGTATATGACTAGTCTCTCTGAACTATCAACTATAAATATTTCAGATATTTATTTAATACCTCACTTTGTTAAAGATGTAAGATTCCCCTTTTGGACTAACAGTTTTTACTAGGAAACTTAAATACTGACTTTAAGGCAAAAATCCTACGGACTTTTTTACAGAACCCAATACCATTCAGGATTTTAAACATGGTCTATATCAACTGTTGACAAAAGAGATACTTGGCGTACAGCTTTGAAAATTAGGGACATATGATGAGACAAAAAAATATCTACCTTAAATTTTACGAACTCAAAACAAATTGGGAAAGGTCCTAAAAAAAATTAAACAAAGTAGAATTTGCTCAGTCACTACATGAAGTTGTAGGCTAGCTGCTTTCTACATGAAGATAGAAGAAAAAAGACACCTTTCAAGACACTTAAAAAAAAAATAGTATTCTCAGAGGAGATTTTAAAATGTCACAGTGACTTGAATTTAAGTCTTATCCTTGTCAAGTGTAAGCAGCAGAAGCACAGATAAACAGACAGTAGCATTTCAACACATACAGAGAGTTTGCAAGACCCAGGACTTTGTAACAGGTCTCAGAACTAGAGTAAGCCTGTGAATAGCCAATAAATATTTACATGCTACTTATCCAGATTTTAGCATGAAGAAAAAAAAATGTGTGAGAGCTGGAATGTTGCCATGTAAATAATTTTTTTTTTTCCAATGACCCAAAGATGATATGAGATCAATTATGAGATAACATAGGTCTAAAGCAGAAATGCAAGGTACCACAGGGTCTAGAACTGTTAAATGCCTTTTTGTAACTATTTTATATCTTGGGGAAGACAATGATGGGTTTTAAAGAGATTTTAATCAAGAAAGCAGAGGTTTAGCTTAAATCTGAGGCTTCCTTCCCAAACCTTCCATAGAAAAGACTTAAACATGGCTGTGAACATATAGNTATATATACACGATCCAGCATCAGCCACAATTACTTCCCTAATGTTAAACCACAGAATTAAAGAAACTTTATTGTTTGTTGAGCTATAGTGCTTACAAATTATTTTAAAATATGTTTAATATGAGTATATAATGCCTTTGAAATCCAGCTGTATCTTCCATTTCTTAATCTGTACTCATTATGCTGATACTGCACTATGTATATGCACACACCTGTTATTTTCTTCTGTTCTTTTCTGTCAGCAAAACTTTCTAAAGAAGTCTGCTAAGATGAATTACATTCCCTTTTCAACAAAAAGTTCTGAGAACCATAAATTCCTGTCATGTATATTTGACCTTAACTATCCTTTACAATCCTGAATTGTGACTTCTGGTATATTTGGAAATTCTTTTAAGCAAAAACGTCAGTAATACTCAGTAATAATCCACATCTGTTACAGTTGAAAAGAGAAAAGGCATCAGATGCAGGGAAAATTACAACAGAAATCTTTCAAATGGTATTTGAAAAACACAGCAGATACTTTAACAGCCTTCATACAAAATACATGGAAAAAAAAAAAAGGACTGAATAAAGTATAAGAGCTAGCACAGAAATAAAATGTGAAAATTTAAGTGCATTCAACTGCTGTCCATTCCACGTCAAGTATTCACACATATTTAAAAAGCTAGGCTATAGAAAGTGAAATACTCGAGGTTTAGACAAGAACTGGCAGGGACAGGATATTGAAAGAGCATAAATGAATCAAATCCATCAGCTATACCCTCCAAAATAAAATATTCAAACCACCAACAAGCAGCTGCATCACAGTTTTCCCTGCATAGTGGTTTAAGCCTTTCACTTACTGCTACTCCAGTAGGAGATACCTACCAATCTGCAAGTAGTAGAAATGTCCGAAAAAAGCAACAGATCAGTAACTATCCTCAGAAAATAGAGTTGGAATATGTGAGCTGAGTGGGACATATTCAGTCACTGATGTTATTACATTGGATCTATAATTGAGGACAAGCACAATTACTGGAAATAGAATGATTTCTATAAAATTGGGAAAAATCTTTCTCAGTGTCTACTAATTGATGCTACAAAGCATAATAAAGACATATTAGTCTGCTTTGTGCTTTTTTCATAAATTAGATGGTGCCAAAGGAAAGTGGACTTAATTTTGCAATTAAGCTGATTTCTATAGAAAAGTCAGTATCACTGTATTTCCCACTGCTCCTGTCCCAGATAAGATGTTAGCAGTGCTTGCTTACTTGCAAATGACTTCATAAGGTTCACTTAAGAATTCTGTAACACCTGTTCCACCAAAAATCAGCCAGCACATTCACTAGCAAATTAGAGAGCCAAACCTTGATATGTTTTCAGCAGAGAAGTTCATAAAATTGAAATGTTTAATAATCACTTACTTTGCACTTTACAAATTCACATCAAATTATATTCACCAGCCAGCCACATCATAAGAAGCAAAGGATACCCAACTGTCTTGTCACCAGGCAGCAGGAAGAGACCTAAAACATGTGGGGAATGGAGCCAGGTCTCTGCCCAAGGCTAGAGGCAAATCCTCTCCCAGCCTACCTCACTTCCCAATTGCCCTTATACAATAGGAATGACGCTCTGGAAGTGAGGGTCAGGCACACGGCAACACAGACTAAGGTTCACAGGTTGGACACTTGTCCAGGGTGAATTAGTCTACCTGAAAAACCATGACTGCCTCAGTTATGGAAAAAAAGTCATCCATGACTCGCTTCTGAGAGAAACAGAGGGATCAATATCCTGACCGGACCCAAACCACAGAGAAGTCTGCTGCCTCCTTGGGGTCCAGGTTAGAGATGTTACCAAGAATCTCTCCAGTCTGGTACAGCCCTCTGATTATTATCATTACCGGTTTTTCAGGTGGGCAGCAATAAAGTCCCAAGAAGTCTGAGGAATATCAAGAGGGACCTCACTGCTTTGGGATAACTCATTGAGGGATCGGGAGCACAAGTAGTGCTCTCTATTCTGGCAGTTGCAAGGGAAGGTGGGAGTAGGAAAATCACACAGATGAATAACTGCTCTGAGCCTGGTGTTACCAGCAGGATTTTGTGGTTTTGCATCACAGATCAGTTTACAAAACACCAAGCCTGCTGACAACAGATGGGGCACACCTGTCCCAAAGCAGAAAAAAGACCTTCACATAGACTTTAGCAGGGCTCACTGAAAGAGCTTTAAATTAGATTTGAAGGGGGAAAGGGATAAAACCAGGATTGCTAGAAATAAGCCTGGTGGTAGCACATCAGGGACTTTATCACTTTCTACAACTACCTGAAAGGAGATTACAGCCTGGTGAGTGTCAGCATCTTCTCACAGATAACAAGGGACAGGATGAAAGGAAATGGTCTGAAGTTGCAACAGAGGTTTAGATTGGATTTTAGGAAAGTCTTCACTGGAAGGGTGGTTGGGCACTGGAATATGCTGCCCAGTGAAGTGACAGAATCACCAACTCTGAATTCAAAGTGGCATTTTGGGACATGATTTAGTGCTGAACAGTGCGGCGTTAGGTTAACAGTTGAACTCAGTGATCTTAGAGGTCTTTTCCAACCTCAAAAATTCTGTTTCTACCTTGAGTTAGAAGTGACCTTTAGAGGCTGTCTAGTTCCACCCCTATGCCCAAATTAGAGTCAACATCAATGAGGTACTCAGAACCATATCCAATTAGGTTTTAAATATGTCCTGAGACAGAGACTTCTGAGCCTTTCTGGACTACTGTTCCACTGTTTGATTATCCCCAAAATAGGAAAAAAAATATTTTCAGGACCAGGATTGAAGTTTTTTAGTGAAAATCTCTAGACTCAGAGGCACACAAAAATTTGCAGTTCCCTCAATTATCAGCCCCAGTGTCTGCCTAATACTCGGGCCTCTTACTTGCCAGCTTGAAGTTTGCTTTGCAAATTACACAATCATGGCCCTCACACTCCAGGTTAGGGGAAAAAATAAATCCCAGTGTCACGCCCAGCAGGTGATGAAACATACTTCCTACTCCAGCTACTCACACTAAGACCCTCACTTCATTTCACCCAGAACCCTACAGCTTGCACCTAGGACCAATGACCCATGGTCCTTTGGCAGCAGTTGAGGCTGAAACTCTTGCTAGCTCTGGATGCTGGTACAGAAGATGTGTGTCCCTTCACCCCAAGTCTGATTCCAGTTCCTGCCTCAAATTCACTCACCCCGGTTCACTCAGTAGCTGTCAATCCTTCTAAGATCCATGGAGCCCAGAGGCACTGATGAAGATGCTCTTACTTGCTCCAGTTGCTGGCACCACATGTGGTGACTGCTTCATCTCAGGTCTGACTCCAGTTGCTGCCTCCAAATTAACTTCTGGTTTCCCCAGTTGCTAGCATCACACCTTACAGCACTCATGCACAGGGGAAATATTGAGTATTAAATAGGAAGATAAACTGCTGTGATCAGGCACAGTGCTGCCAGGCAAGCACACTGGCTGGGCACTGTTTATGCAAAACCAGCCCTTTTTATAGCTCCACCTGTCAATCCCCTAGCGTCACTTTACTCTTCCCCACTCCCCTTCCACTGAACAGCTCTTTCTGAGTTTTGCAGGGTCTTACAGATTACCTTCAAATATTTTAAAAACCTTCATATTTGCTGCCTTTTCAGTTACAAAGTCCAGACGGGTCCTCTCCAAATGCTGCCTGTGTGTTCTTAATGGGCCATCAATTAGCAGCTGAAGAGTCCTGGTCTTTGCCATGGTCTCCATCTTCCCGTGTCTACTAGGTTTGTATTTCTGTGGTTGTGTTTATCTAGCAAGCCCCCTCACTTCATCCTTTCTTCTCCACTTAGACCTTGTCTTAAGAATAAAAGGAAAAACATTCAGCAAAGATTTTAGTGCTGCTTGTGCAAGGAAATTACTGGGGAAAAGAACCTATAAAATGCTTGAACTTTGTAACTTCTAAAGCAGCAACAAGAGGCGCACTGCTTGCAGAGCACTTTTTTATAGAGCAGAAAAGGTAAAGGCTTCATAGTATGTTAGGTTGGCACATGTCCCAAGATGTATAGAACACTCATGGGTTTTTCTAATGCTACACCACCATAAACACCTGGTTCAACTGACTGCCAATGCAAATACTGCACACAGATGTAATATCAAGTTTACAAGTTACTGGGTGCCTGAATTTTCAAAATTCATTATCATACTGCCTGCTTCCATGAAACTTTAGTTATCACTAAGAGCTAAATTAGATTTTCTTATCATGAATGCTTAGGCCCTTTTAATGCTTGCACATATGCTAAGCTGGATTCATCTCTCTCTTGACATATGAAGAAAAAGGAAATTACAAAGTTACAAAATCTATCACCACTTCAAACTGTCTTACAGGGAAACTGTTATATTCCCACTGTGAGTTTCTGCCACAGAAATTACTGCCTGACATCCATTATTTCAAAATGTTCATGTCTACGAAACTCATCTGGGGAAAGAAAATTACTAGAGATATGAATATTCAAGTATTCTGGTACTCTTTTTTTTTCCCCCCCCCTCCCCCCCTCCAAATCTAGAACCACATTTTTCTTCACACAAAATGTATAACTTTCTGTTAATCTAAACCTGAAAACTACAACCAGCAAAACCTCTCATTCTATTTTTATTACCACTGGGTGGATCAATGATACTTCAATACTTCAAACAGAAATACCAGTGAAATAGGCAGAGATTTAGAGTGCATCTGCTAGACCTTCACTTCATTGTGAGTTACTCAAGAAAAACAGAGAGACATTAAAACAAAATATAGAAAGATAGTTACGTGTTCAGATTTTAATAGAATAATTTTAAGACATCAGATTAAAAATTAATTCAGTGACAAATCAGGTGTCTGAAGTTAGAGAATGGATGAGATTTTGCATAGCTGTGTCCAGACAAGACCAAAAACTTGGAAATAAATGACTAGAGCAATTAGTGCAGGTCTTAAATAATGAAGACACAGTTATGAAACATTAGCATAGAGAAAAATCTCTTCAAACTAATGCACCTGGCACCACCTCTTGTAAAATCTGGTACTTGCTTCCTTTGTAGTTTATCCTGAATTAATATTCTGTCTCTGCTACAAACATCATATTGTTTCCATATAAACATAATCTATAATTATCACCTTGGATCCATAAAAAAGCCAGGACATTGAAGATTACTATAAACTGTATTACAGAATACAGTAGAAAAGAATACCTGTAATTTCTGTAAAAGTTCAGTAATCATTAAGATGAAGTCCAAAGCATAGATATTTAAAATTAGTTTATCAGATTTGTTCTTTTTTTTAAAAAAATAAGATCTGTACATCCACATTCTGCTAAAATTTCTACCATTCCCATCCTAACCTAAACTTTACCACCATCAAATTTCTGCACTCATGGAGTTTTTTCAGGTTTTTAGATGCTCACTCAATATTAAATAAACAATACAGGCCAATTTATTTATTAATTTCAAATCCCACACTATCTCAAAATCAAATTAGTATACTAGTTCTTTTTCTTTGGTAGTAGAGCACAGAAATTGCAGTTCTTAAGTAAGATAATAAAGAGATGTACCAGCAGTTACTACTGACGTTCTCTGACACTGTCATCTTGATAGCTTTTGCCTAAAAATTGGAAGTGGTTTGACCTGGAAGTCATGAGAAACTCAGAAAAGTATAATTCATTGAACAGTAATATCCGTCTTTTGAAAATTCAGATATTACATAAACAAACTCTTTACTGGACTTGATTTCATTCATTCAAGTGTCAATGGTACACACTATATGTGTCAGATACAAATATGACAAAGCAAAGACAGATTTTTTACCTGAACACTCTTGTTTAGGTCCACTTAATTTGGATTCCTTATATAAAGTTCCTGAAAATCTGAGCCTGGATCTTAATTTCCTGCCTCTAGCCTGTTTGTGGGAAAAATGGGAGCCATGATACTTTCTACTCCTGTTATTTGGGGAATGGGTGGGCAATCTTCTGGACAGAAAACATTTACAGATTTGTGTAAAATCCTGTTCACGTAGTGAAATCTGTAAAGTGCCTCTTAATCTGAGGATGAGATTGGTTGAACATTTTATTTCAAATTATTTTGGGACCCAGGGGACTATGAATTGGTCTTGAACCAGATTCAGAATGTCACGTTAGTTGGTTAACACTGATATTTCATTCTAACATGAATACAAAGTATTCATCATTGGCAGCCAAAATTAAAACCGTGACACAACAATGAATGTATATTAAAATGATAAAAAAGAAAGCAAAAACCACAAAAAACCCAAAGCACATATACACTCCAAAATTATGTGACAGCATATTCTGTCTACATTTATTACTGTGACATTAATCAGATAGAAAACATTTGATATGTCAGCAAGCACCATTACCCTTACATTGTCCTTCATTCTCTGTAGTCAATAATGCACTCTGCCTTACAAAATATTTTTCAGCATCTGCAAGAAACTGTCATAGAGCCACAATAAAAGGATAGAATTGAACCTATTTGTCATCATGCACATTCTAATCAGATTTTACATGTATATTTGTAGGCATGGTGGTAAAAACTGGCTGTCTATTGGAGTTCTTTTGGAACATCTCTTTCTCCTCAGACAAGATTTTTAGACAGAAATAGAGAACAGCAGGATAACTAGCACAGAAAAACTTCCACCCTTACTTGACTGCTTAGCAACTAAATGAGCATGCAAAGATATGTTCTCTTTAAATGATAACACCAAGATAATTAAATGCACTAAGAAAATCACAGGCGTGCTTGGGGCAGTTTAGCCCTCACGTGCACACCTTTCATGAGGTTACCTAAGAAAGTATACAAGGCAAGTATAAAGTGCTTAAGTGTGTTTTGACTGAGCACACAATAACAAAGAGCCTTTTCACTTTCCAGTTTTTTACTAAATGCTGACTGTTCATGCCATCAGCTGATACATTTCAAATGAGAAAAAGCTACCAATGAAACTGTAAGTAGGTTACACAGTATCTTCAGTCACCTTCAGCAGCATGACATCTCTCGAGTGTGGTTGTTACAATAAAACCCTAAGGATAAGCCTGAGTTAATTGCTAGGAATAACATTTCCTTCACAGAGATAACAGCCAAATAATTGAATCATAAGCACAGCAGACAAATATATAATAAATATATCAGGCTGAATGTTAAAATCATGAAACCCCTTATCAGAATACAGATACTTTTGACAATTAAATGAATTAAACATATTAGAAACATATTTCTGCACTTTTGTTCAAAAGGATTGTGAAGATACTGATCATCCTTAATGATTACTTCTCTGTAGTTCTATAGGAGAACTCAAAAAAGGGGACTTAAAGCTTTATCTGACAATCATTATGAAATACTTTCCAAATATTGTTACCTATAGAACCACATTTTACAGTGAGGCTGATTTCATACTTTATGTGCATCTATGATTTACAAATGCAGTCAGATAATATATTATTTTTACATATACTGTAAACAAATTACATATTCTTATACTGCAGAAAAGGCAATTGCACCACAAAGACACCACTCATAATCCTTTTTTTAAATGTTCAGATGAGAATGCTGACATTATTTTAATTATAAGAAGAGAGAAAAAGCTATTTCAAGTACCATTTTTCCACATACAAATATTTCAGACCTCTTTGCAGATCAATTATTTTAGTCTCCCAAAAGGTTACATGCTGAGGTTTGAGAAGAATTATATACTTGGAGAAAGGCAGGTATGAGAATAATAATGTTAACTATCAAGTGTTTTATATTGTCATTAGAGTTAAAAAGGGCTCTCTGCCACATTCAAATGTCTCACACTCTCTCCTTCACCTTTAACAGAGCAGGTATCTTAGTTCAAACTAAAACTGGCTAGAATAATAGGAAACTTACAACCTACTACACCCAAAGTTAGCAAAAGCCTCAATTCTACAGTATTGCTTCTGTATCTTCTGTATCTAATCTGTATTCGTTAGTACAGGGCTCAAAGACATCTGAAGTTCCTATATAACCATACATTGCTGTATTTTAACCCATGTCCACTAAAGGAAAATATACTTATGAGAACAATAACACTCCCAAAGGATCCTTCTATTTCTAGATGAAGTTTTCTGCATCACTATTAACTTCAGTCATTTTTATCTCTTTCAAAAGATTGCATCACTAGTTGCAAAATTCACATATTATCAACTTTAAGTCTATACAAATGATTTTTTACTGCTCTTTATTTTAATGGGAATGCAAAAGCTGTCTCTGAATAGTCACTGGAACATACCTGACAGAATTCCTATACAGAATCAGCAAAATCTTAGTGAATAAAATGTGTTTCTCACAGTTGTACTGAGACATGAAGGTCCTAAAAGAACACTTCCAAAAAGCTGAAACCTATGTAGCCCAGCTATCAGTTCCTCTTTTTCAATTTTGCACATCTCTCATGTCTATTCCGTGCATCATTTCTCACCATAGTCTTCGTCATATATTGATTTTCTTCACTCTTCATTTAGCACATCAATCTTACAACCACTTCTCTCTGTTCGTGTGTTCTGCCTTCTCCATCCCACAACCAATGTGTCTATTTCAGTTGAAGGAGAGTTCTGGCTACTTCTAATACGTATGGGCATTCCAAATGCCCAGATACTATTTTTAAGATATAAACTGTCTTTCTTGATGCAGACACATCTTGCATGAAAATTTCATACCCAGCTAAAAAATACCACGACTGTAAACAAATTTTTAAAAAGAATACAAGGAAAGAAGCCAACCTAAACTTTAAATCAGTGTCAGTTTTGTGGTTTGATAGTTGTCAAATATCCCAGCCAGGCCCAGTGCATCATATTAAAAAAATGTGCAAGATTTAACATACCATAGAACTATAAACACTTTTTTCAAGCATGACAAAATGCTGGTCTGTCACTAAACTGAGTCTCTACTATAAAAAAAAAAAACTATGTCCTGTACCAGGTAGGTGCTAACAGGGCTCCATCAATTCAATTAATCTGTTCCATACTTGTAATCAAAATGTAAGACAAAGACCCCTTTACCCCTACATTAGGTCTGTTCTTCAAGGTATGCCATCACATATATTCTGTTCAGAACTCACTTCACATATGTTAAAGATACTTGTTTGATCACGGATTGTCAGCATCAGCAAAATGTAGAAATCTAGCAGGTTAGAGACTTGTCTCCCACAGATCAGCTTGTCTATAGGAGTCTGAGAGCATCTGTTCAAGAGGCAGACACCAATAGAAGACCTCCATGGCATACAAATATATCCAACCAAAACAGCCTGTGTCATGGTCACCAGTGACAAAGATCATCAGGAATGATGACTTTTACTACCTCTGCCTCCTTCTCCAGCCCAAATGTCAAAAGGTCTTTAATGTTGCAGTTTTCTCTACTTCTCTGCCACTCTGCCTTTTTCTACCTTATTATATAGCCTCTTAATGCTTAGCAGGGTTTTTGTTTCCTCCTCTCTCATCTCTTATCTCTTATTTTGCATGGGAAACACAAATGGGTAAGTATGGTGTATTTGCAAAAGAGCAGCACCTTTTATTTTTAATCTCAAAAGCTACGTATCTATCTCCTTCATCAAGTCAATTGCCACACTGGAACTTTCTACCGTCTCTCTCCTTCTTTACCAAGACTTTCAGACTGAGGATTCTGCCTCAATTCTGTGATTCTATATTTTTCTCATCTAAAGAGAATTGAAGAAAAATGAAATTCCACCTCAATTTATCGAAATAAAATAGAAGCAGAAAATCAGGTAACAGAACCTGACAGGCAGCAAAGCAGAATGAGAAAAAAAAATTTCGTAAGTGGTTATTTCAGTAAATATATAGCAGAAACCACAGGTTCAATTAAATTTGAAGGGCTTGTATCACCAAGCTGTTTCACTCCATCCATTTCCAGCACACAAATAATTGAGTCTAAAAAGTACTTCAGAAAAAAGTAAGCACTCATAGCACCTATACAAGAAGACACATAGGTTGCTTTATTTTCTTAATATGTGAAATCTTAAGCTTGAGAAAGCTTTTAACTATTTGTGAGACACTGTACATTAATAACAGAAGTAAGATAAGTACTATCCCTTCCTAATATCTTGTCCACTGAGTATAAAATTCTTCCAGAGTACCATGTGCAGTACTTCACTAACTGAAATAATTACTGATATATGAAAGAAAACTGTTATAAGGGTTATATATAAGGGAAAACTGTTATAACTGTTATAAAACCAAAATTCTGTCTCAAAAGCATCAGGTCGACTTATTGAATAATCTGAATTAAAAACCCAAAATATAGTTTACTTTTTTCCTCAAATCCCTTTGGAGAGTGAAGAGTAGAGCTTACATACAGGGCTGAACAATAGGCAATTGCATGAAGCTTAACAAGGGCAAGTGCTGAATTCTGAGCTGGAGCAGGGCAACCCTGGCTATGTATGTGGAGTGGGGAATGAGAGGTTGGAGAGTCGTGCTACAGAAAGGGACCTGGGGGTCCTGGTCGATGGCCAGTTGAACATGATTCAGTAGTGCTCTGGTAGCCAGGAGGGCCAACCCTGTCCTGGGGTTCATCAGGCACAGCATGACCAGCTGGGCAAGGGAGGGGATTGTCCTCCCCTGCTCTGAGCTGGGGCAACCTCACCTCGAGTGCTGGGGGCACTTCTGAGAGCCACAGTATGAAAACGATATAAAGTGCTAGAGAGCATCCAAGGGAGGGCTACAGAGATTGTGAAAGATATGGAGAGGAAACTGTATGGGGAATGGCTGAGGTCACTCCATCTGTTCAGCCCGGAGGAGACTGAAGGGAGACATCACTGCAGTAACAACTTACTCATGACAAGAGGAGGGGCAGGGACCCATCCCTCCCCTCTGGTGGCAGTGACAGGACCCAAGGGAGTGGCCTGCAGCTGTGTCGGGGGGGGGGGGTTAGGTTGGCTATTAGGGAAAGGTTCTTCACCCAGAGGGTGTTCGGGCACTGGAACAGGGAAGTGGTCACAGCACCAGCATGACAGAGCTCAAGCAGTGTTTCATCAACATTCTCAGGCTCATGGTGTGATTCTTGGAGTGTCCTGTGCAGGGCCAGGAGTTGGGCTTTGGTGATCATTGTGGATCTCTTCCAATCAGAAAATTCAGCAGTTCTCTACATGTCTGATAAGGTATTAGTGTTTTCTGCTTTTTATGAGTAGGCTCATTTAAAAATTAATTTAAATAATAATTGAGCGAGTTTGCTATACACAGTATTATAATACACTTTAGATTATACACAAGTGCACAAATAGCCTGCACTGGCATAATAACAAACAATAAATAAAATAAATTATAAATCCAGTTCTCAAAAAACCAAGAGTTGATTTGTAGATACCAAAAGTAATTGGGAATACATTTAAGAGGCTGTTATATTATAACTTCCTAGTTCTTAATATTTTCTCGACAACTGAGTTGAGACACTGTGAGACACTATGGTGTGTGATGACACGACATCAAATACCTTCATCATATGATGAAGGACAGGTTTTGCTGACTCATAGTGAAACCAATCACAGACTTGATTATCACATGGTGCAAAACTGAGCCTTTTCCCTGCCTGTAGTGGAACTCTTGTGCAGCGTATATATATGCAAAAACCTCTAAGAATTACTGGTTATACTGCAAGAATACCTGGTATATCCACTAGCCAATCAATACACTGCTACATTATTTTAATAGAAAAATAATTTTATTAGCAACAGTTTTTATATGAGAAATCAGAACAAAGCTGAGAAAGCAGCAATTTTGTGCATAAAGCTCCAAATTATATAATAAGCTATATGGTAAAACAGGACTTTTTTTTTTCTGCAGAAAATAAGTGTTATCATGAAACCATTCCCAAAGCTTTGCAGCTCTTACTGAGTGAATTAGAGAACTGTATTTTATATAAAGAAAAATTCAAAAATGTTTACACAGTCACACAGGTTTTTGTCACTGGTTTGAAATCATGTATAAAAAAGTCTTTGATGGTTCTAGTGCATGCCAGAGGAGTTGTAAGAGAAAATTTAATATTTGGAGAATTATTTAATAACTCCAAACAAAACTAATTTTATATTAAAGGAATAACACTCTTTAATAACAAAAGACAAAATATTTAAGTAACTACAGAGTCATCTGCTACAGCTAGCACTATAATCTCATGGTGATTATATGTCATTTATAGAAATAACTGACTCAAATTTCTAAAATAGCGCTTATTTTTAAATTTATTGCTTTAAGTGGAACTCATTTAGGACATAATGAAAAGTTGGCATTTAGGTTTCTAAGCCTGAAGGTACTTAAAGTACCTTACTATATTTTAAGTGATCCATTCTTCAGGGAGACTACTACCATCAGTAAAAGTACAATCTACATTGTAGAAGTATTATTCTACATGTGTGAACATTATATGATTTTTAAGATAAACATTCACAGATTTGTTCACATAAACCTATTTTAAACCTCACATCTGGGAAAAAACTTATATTCCACAAACCTTAACACATTCAGAGCAAACAGTCATTCATGACTTCAGCAACCTTCATGGGATAGCCTTCTTTTTAATCAATCCTCATTTAAAAATAAAAGTATAAAACACTTTGTCCCGATATAGATTTCACTCTGCACTGGATAACATATACCAAGAACTTAAAACAAATCCCATCTCCTGAAATAAGTGCTTCCCCTAAGAGTTTTTATTAAACATTTCAACCTTAGCACCATAGAACTGAACTGGCTGTTCTCAATATGATGAAACAACTTGGAAATGGTAGAGGTCTGTATTGCTTTGCATTTGAAGAGATTCCTGCCTCTCTTGTTTCTACAAGCTCCTATTTCTCTTTGTCTCCCTTGCAGAGATCACACAATATATCTTGCTTAGATTTTTTTTTATTTGCCTAAGTGCACAAATTCAGCGGTCTGATTGGCACTTTTCTGCTTTTTGTATCAGTTTAAGTGCTAATCTCATATTTTAGTGCCAGTGCTTTTGTCTGAGTAAGTATATTACTTTAGTCAATGTTTTTTATTACTAAATCTCTTTTCTGTATTAGAATTGGTCAAGCATACTAATGTTCTCTTTTCTGCTTCCTATCTTCCAGGTAATATATTTCAGATGCCAATCTCCTCTTGGATTTCACATTTTGAATTGAATGGATTTCACCATTTTGAAAAAAACACAGACAAATAAATAAACTGATAATAAATACTCAAGACAGTGAATTTAATAAGCAAGATAATGATGGTATTTGCATTATATTAAATTTTATCATATAAAGTATGATTTATGTCACAAGAGCTATTTACCAGACGTGAAAGACTGAATTTTTGAATTAAGACTGTCTGTAGGCTGAGATTCAAGCTCATCAAACATAATCAAATGTTGTTCTGAGATTATAACTCTTTGATGTAATTACAAATAAAAACAAAATCCAAACACCATCACCACTGCCAACAAAAAAAAAACAGCTGACAAAATACATACGGATAAGTGAACTGATATTTTCTGTTCTAAATTAGGAAGTTGCTGAATTGGATACAGGAAGTGATATGATTTGCAAATCTGTTGTGGACTATGTACTATCTGAGATAGGAGAAATAGAAATGTAGCTAAATTGAATATAAACTTTGTGTTTCAATTATTAAAAAAAAAATCGAAACTATCTTACTTAGGCAGAATCTCTTTAAAAATGTTTTTTAAAGGCAATTCCAAAATTAATAATCAGAAGACTTCATATTCTACAAGTTCTAATAACCTCAATTTTAAATAAAATTCTTTGCTCAGCAAACTTTAAAAATACTGCAATAAATCACATGTTCAATTATCATTAATTCTAGTAATAGATATAAAATTTGGATATACAAAGAAGAAGTCAACTCGTTAGTACCGCAAAAAAAGGAGGTAATAAAGCTGCTGGTCCCAATTTCCTCCCTGTATGCCTGAAAATACTTAAAAAGATATTTTGTCCCAGTGAAGAGTAGAAGTTACCTGTTTTCACACACATTAAGACATTAATGTCTCACACTGTTAAAAGCCTGGATAAAGATTAATCACAATGGCAGAGAAGCAATTTCTGATTATGTTCATTTTTAGTCAATGAGATCTGCTTAGAGAAAGATTATACTAAATATATAAAGGAAATTAAAATATAAAATTCAAATATGTATATCATCATTTCAGAAAGGAGAGTGTACTTTGAGTATTTAGCGCAAAAAATATTTTAGTTAATTTAACAAAGCAAGATCCTGAAAAAAACAGAAGTATAGCTTGATTCTGTGAAATTAACCTGCACTTTTTTGGTCAGTGATGGCCACAGAGAGTATAACATACATTGTATTGACATTTCAAGTGTTAAATACATGTGTATCTATCCCTGGTCCCAATAATGCAACCACAACTTCCCTCAAATGTGCTATTTCTGACAAACAGAAGAGAGTGGAGACTCCTATTCTGCCCATCAGTTTGTGCAGCTTGTCTGGTAAGACTTGTAATCAATTTCACTTCACTAGGAAGTGGTTGATGCCGTAGTTCTAGGGGGCATTGAATCCTATGTTTTCCTACCTTAGGAGGGCAATTCATGCTCTCTGAATATTTTCTAAGCAACATGAGGCAAAGACAACCAATAATTCAAAGAAATAATTTTTGTGTGTTTAGTAAGACCCAGGTAAACAGAAGTGGGACATATTTTAAAGATGTGGTATCCAGAGTACTACATGTGGTACCATTAAAGACTGGTGGTGCAAGCAAACAACAAAACAATTTCAGCTATAATAAAATGCGTGCACGTCTCAAGCTCTGCCAGTATTTTGTAGCTATGTCTTTGACTAACAAGAAAAAATTAATTCTGAAAACAAATAGAACCAAAAAATATACCATCTATTGTGACTCCTATCAGAATAGCAGCATACGGATTATTTCACACAGAAGGATGTGAAAGTCTCAGGCAGGTTGCCAGGATTTCAGTATGGCTTCATTATAATGACTAAGTAAGAATACAGTGAAAGTCAAATGGAAGTGTAACCAGAAGGACTAATATGAGATTAATTTAATGTCCTCTTAGACTGCCAACACTTGATTTCTGCTTAAGAGAGAACAGATATGTATAGAAAGAAAAACAATAAAATCTACATTCAGTATGCACCAGACATCAGACTTCAACATGAGACAAAACTTTCTCTCCCTGATTATACACAGACAGCTGACTGCAAATAACTGAAATCCACGGAAATATATATCATAGCTTTTGGGTCAAATTATTTCAGCAGCAGTCAAATCAGTGGTATAGCTTCTGATATGTCACTGTGGTTTAAAATGAACACCATTACTTTGAGGAAAGTGGTAAGTATTTACAAACAACTTTCCCCCTCCCTGTACAGTCCACAAATTGCCATGCAAATCGAAGTCAGTGCTCTTAAAACCCTTCTGGAAATTTCCTCATAGTCTTCAAATGCACAGCGGTTACTTTGTATCTCTTGTACTAGGGTGGAGCGCACAACTCCTTGAAAAACCCTTGTACATTTCTTATTAGAAAACCTATATTCTCTAGTGTATTTTATTCTTTCTGAATGTGAGATTTTTACTTCAATATGAATCATAAGAATTTGTCACCTTTTCCCTTCAAAATTTATCTTGTGCTAAGAAAGAGAATGGGCACTCCTATGTAACTCACAGAGCATCTCTGTCACAGCACTGTTTCTGTACTAATGGTCCCAATTATTTCACCACCAATTCATGTATGAATATTTCCGTACTCATAATACTTTGTTTCCCACGTCCTGACAAATTTGGCAATGGTACTGTTCTTGAATGCTGTGAGACTACAGTCTGACTCATCATCTTAGTATTACTTTGTCCTAACCCTGTATTTCTCTTCTTCTTCACAAGGAAAACATGAAGAATTATTCTGAAGTGATGTCATCCTACACCAGAGGATCAGTTGCATCCAGACTTAACAAAAACTTGCTTGGGGGAAATTAGGAAGGAAAGGAAGACAGTTAAAAGGAGATTGAAGTAAATTTAACATTAAATAAGAAGATTTGTCTATAGTGACAAGATTCCTAAGGAGTTAAACTGGATATGGTTACCATGGAGCTAAGACTCCCACAGAAAAAAATTACAGCATTTAGAAACATTTGTTGGAAGCACACAGGCAGACAAATAAATGACACTGCATCACTTTCAGGCTTAATTAGGTCACTTAAATTCTACCTGCAAGTGGAAGCTCAAGGGAGAGATTTTTATAGGCTTTTACTGACTATTTCCTTCTTTGTAGGAACTGCATTTCTATTATTGAATTTGATTATGTAAAAGGCATCCCATGTCTGAGAGGATTACTGCTATAAAACTTACCTCTCAGTACCTGGGCATGACACTGACTTTTGTGAATGTGTTTGCATTTTGTCTCAGACCTAATTAATGTATACTCCAAGAAAAGAGGACTTTCCAGCTCTAAAGCCCTGGTAATAAGGACATAGTCAAGATTTTAAGGAATTTTTAGAATAAACTGTTTGATTATCTGTTGAAGTATAGCAGTTAGCTCTAGTTCTACTCTAGTGCACACTGATAGCTTGTTCTAGCTTAGATACAAGTTTTCACCATGGGCTTCCTGAGCACAGTCAATTAACATTAGGGCTATCACACTTCATTCTTCATAAATTCAACGATCAGGAATGCCATTCCACTCCTCGAGGATAGTTCTGTCAGTGAACAGAAATCCAGCTATGACTGTAAGCCTGGTTTAGAGAGTTTTGGCTTATAGACAACTACAGTGCTATTCCTAATTTTTTCCTTCTGACTCAGCACTAAGTATTCTTTCTCTGGTTGATTCTGTCTCAGAGGGCATACTTCTGATAAAGTCCCGTGCCTTACAAAATATTAAAGTGGGTGAGTAAATACTATCAGAAGAACTAAGTCGTTCAGTGGTAACACATAATCTGTTAACAAACTGCTTGGAGAAGAGTGGCTGGAAAGCTGCCTGTGGAAAAGGACCTGGGGGAGTTGGTCAGCAGCTGTCTGAACATGATCCGACAGTGTGCTCAGAGAGCCAAGACAGTCAATGGCATCCTGACTTGTATCAGAAATAGTGTGGCCAGCAGGATCATCCCCCTGTACTTGGCACTGGTGAGGCTGCACCTTGAATACTGTGTTCACTTTTGAGCCTCTCAATAAAAGAAAGCACTGAGGTGCTGGAGCATGTCCAGAGAAGAGCAGAAAGGTGGTGAAAGGACTAGAAGTGTGGATGAGGAAGCTGGGGCTGTTTGCCCTGGAGAAAAGGAGTTTCAAGGGAGAACTTACTACCCTCTGCAGCTCCTTGAAAGGAGGCTGGGGTGGGAATCAGTCTCTTCTCCCAAGCAGCAAGCAATAGGGCAAGAGGAAGTGGCCTCAGGATGCAGCAATGCAGGTTTAGATTGGATATTAGAAAACATTTCTTCACTGAAATGTTTTTCAAGAATTGAAAAATGCTGCCCATGAAAGTGGTTGTGACACCATACCTGGATGCATTTAAAAGTTTTATGGGTGGAACATGGTTTAGTGATGAACACAGCTTTTCTAGCTTAACATCTAGATTCAATCTTAGGGATCTTTTCCAACCTTGATGATTCTATGGTTCTTTCCTATGGTGCTATAAGGAGAAAGCACATTTCTGGAACTATTTCTTTCTGAATTAAAATTAAATTTCCTTCAAAACTAAAATGTGATATTGGAGGAAAAAAACACTTTTAAGAGCATGAAAGCAGTATTACAGTCCTCTCTGACTGATGCCAATGCAAATAAAGGCTCGTGACTACCTGAGCACCTGACATTTCTCTAGTTTCTCTTAGAACAGAGAGATTGCACTGACAGGAGACCACACTCAGCATGAATCTAGGAAATACACTGCCCTGTACCTACCAGAATCTTGCCAGAAATACCTTGGCAGGTCAGGGACTGTGTCCAATAGGTAGTAGAGCTCATATCCTGGGGAATTTGTTTAGCTGTATGCATGTAGGCTGTATGCCTCCAATTTGTCTCAAGGCTAGAGAATTAACTGTGGCTATTTCATTTACTAACATAGTCAGAGATTTTACAGCCTTCAGAAGATGTTTAGATACATAGCCTGCCTTCTTTTTTTAGGTTGGTGTCTAGGTTGAATTTATATTCTTTAATATATGGCCTTGCTATGAATGGTGAGCAAGTCCTGGCCAAAAAAGAGGAATTTACTGTGTCACTGTCCAAGAAGTGGTTGTCACCAATGTTTAAAGGACAGTGAGACAGCAGGAGTATGAAAAAGGAACAACAAAATTTTAAGGAAACCAAACATCCAGTCACATGAAAGTAAGATAAACAAACTCAGTTTACTTATTCCAGAAAAGACAAACTAGAGATGGAATATAGTTTTTCTTTATAAATATATTGATAAATTACAGTTGGGACACATGAAAAAAATATAAATACATAAATATATTTAAGCTGAAAAAATGAAGGAAGATTACTAGATTAGTGGATTGGTACCTTGATAAAGGCAGCAGGAGAAAAGTTATAATTAGCTCTAAAACGGAATTTCAGTTCAAAATGGATTCAGTAACTCACAAAGTTCTTCCCAGTCCTCTGTTCTTGTGATGCATAAATAAATGTTTCCACATTAACTGAAAGCAAATGCAAGACTAATCTGAGAAAAGATAATTCAGATGGATGCTATGTGGTGAAAATAAGGTGAACAAAGACTGGAAAGTCTCAGTGACTTAACAAGTCTGAAGAAGAGCCTTGAAGGTGGTCTTTGAGGAGTAATGACAGAGAAATTTCAGCATTTATTCCATATTTAAGAAAATGCAGTCTTGCTTATTACTGAATGTAGATTCCACTTTGAAGCTGAAGAAAAAAAATACCTATTTGTAGTTTTCCACTAAGAGCAAGAAAACTCTTGGTAAGACCCACAATTTTGACAAGTCATGCATATCAAAATTAATTAAAAGCCTGCAATTTCTTATAATTCTTTGGTATTTCTTATGATGTCAAACAAGAGACAAAAGGACAGTTCTCACTCTGTTTTTCACACCCTCAGGTAAAGGGGAAGTGGATATGAACTTGTGTGTCACTCTCTCTGATAATTTTCACTACTAATGTGTACTCACAGTGACTGAACATAAAAATTCTTTGTCTCCCTAGTCAATCCTATCCCCATACTTCCTTTTTTTTCTCGCTATGATATTGTTAACCTTCTTATCAAAGAAACAATAACATCTCTGTGGGATAATTGTACCTTAGTCTTTTCCTTCTTAACCCATTAAATAATTGTATCTTTTACAACTAATTCTTCTGTTGTCTGCAAAAATCAGATTCATTTTCTGATATGCAACAAGCCAATGTTTGCACAGTTGAGAGAGACATTGATTATTTATTTCAGACCTGCGGAAGCCTGGGTGTCTCATGGTATTCCACAAACCAAGCACAGCATCTATCAAAAATGTTTACTGTTCATACATTTTAGCTAAGGAATTAGCATTCATTGGCTACAGGTTGCATAGTTCTCTTATTTATTAGTAGTCTACCTTCTGTTGGTTAATGATTCTCTCATTTCCCACATTCATTCCCTGATTACTCCGCATGCTCAGGCTTTCTCTTCTTCTGAGTTGGTGGATTTCTTGTTCCAGTGGTTGCAATCTCCCCTCCTGGAATTACCTTTTAGGTAATTACCTTTTAGCTGGAGCCAACTTCAGCACAGTTGCTGAGTTGGGTTTATTGGTTTCTTCCTTATCTTGGAAGCTTTGCCAGGTGGTCTTTAAATTCTGCATTCTTTGTGTCCACTTTCAGTGGGCATCCTACTTCCCCAGCCTTGTTAACCTCCCCCTAGGTCTGAGATTGCTGAAGCATGTCCAGCTCTGTACCTTAACAAGGCAATTCTACGAACAAGTAACTTGTGTTTCTAACTCATGGACATCACTTGGAGCTTGCTTGTTAGCTCTCTGTTTCACGGACTAAATCTCCCTTCTTGTTGATTAGGCTTGAAAGCCTAATACAAAGATCAAAGAACATTCTTTTGTAAGGGGATATTCCATATTTTGCAACACTTACTTTAGATGCCATCCCTTCAATCAAGCAAATTCAATTTCTCTTAAGTTTGTGGTACTAATCACAAATGTCCATCTAAAAAACATTCAGGTTAATGGTTGGTTGTAGATTTTGGTTGGGGAATCATCTATCATCTTCCACAGATGGTAATTCCCTGCAGAGGTAACCCACTAGCATTTTCTGATTTATTTGTTTGTTTGCTCTTGTGGTTTCATCTATTTCATTTAAATTTTATTTAACATCTTCATTTTGCAGTGTAATATTTAAAATGTGTGATGACTCCTGTTCGTACTGACCATTCCTTGTGCACTCATCTGCAGCCTGTCTATCCACATATCCACTTTGTGTCAGAGAATGCACTGTTTTCCTTCATTTGTACACAAGTAGATCCTAACCTTTATCTGGGTGCAATAGAATTAAAATCAAAACTAGTCAAATATTTAAAAAAAATTAAAAAAGCAAAACAAAGAGTCTCTTGCCCACATGGTCTATACATTTGTGTTATATCACAGGTACTATTTTTCTTCGTTAGATTAACACCACAGTTTGAATGACAGTTGCAAACATTAAGGGAGTCTTTCACAGCACATTAATTAGGCAAAAACATAGGTTTTAATCATGGGTCACTTGAGATGGTTTAAGATAATTTTTTCAAATTTGGCCATCATTAGATAACTGGGCTGAAATTACTACTTCTCATTATAAGGAGTCGTTGTTCTACTTTAACGCTGAGTCAAATCTTAATAGAAAAGGCATATAAATTAAATATCCAATTGGGTTTTTTTAACTGAACCACAGATGCAGTAGGTCACCCTTTCTGCATGTACAGGCTCTCACATTTAGAACATTTACCTTCCAATTACTATTTAGCAACAGTACACTCTCACCACATACAACTACCAACAACTGACTCGTACACATAGCTAAAACATTTTACCAAGTTCTACATATGAACATTACACTAACTTGCAAATAGCTGAAGACAAGACCTGCAGCCAATGATTCAAGCACAGCTAATAGTCACAAGAGCCATGCAAACTATGTATGTACTAGGCAGAAAGTAACCAGAGTGAATATGCACACAGAATATTGTAACAGGAGAAGAAGTACTTGGGAAGAAGCAGGTGTCACCATTGCTTCAGATCTCTATTTTAGGACAGAAGCACATTGCCCAACATTGTCTAAGACAGCATTTCTGCAAATATTGTAACTCTTCACCTTGCACCCCAAATGCCTACAAATCAATGTGCAATTATCCTATAATCAAATCACCAACCTTAAAAAATCCCAAAATGGTCATGTGTACCAAGAATCCTGACTATGTGAATCTCTGTTTGAACAAGAGGAGGTATAAGTTATTTTTGGGATGCCATCTCAATCAAAGAAAACTGCACTTGCATGGTGACATGGTCAGATGGAAGCTAAGTCAGTACTGCTAAAAGCTCACTATTTTTCTGTGTTTATACAATATTACAAAATTAACTAGATTGAGATCGAGTCCAACCTGTGACCAAACACCACCTTGTCAAGTAGACCACGGCACCAAGTGCCACATCCAGTCTTTCCTTAAACACCTCCAGGGATGGTGACTCCACCACCTCCCCGGGCAGCCCATTCCCATGCCTAAACACTCTTTCTGTGAAGAACTTCTTCCTTATGACCTATTCCTAGTTTCCAGAAAATAATAACTGTGTCTTTGCCTGTGTCCTCTGCAGCTGCTTTTCAGAGGAATAGCTCTGTGACTTCTCTTGTAACAACTGCAAGCAGTTGTTAATATTGCTGTGAAAACATCTGGTTTAAGAAATGACAGAAAGAGAAAACAGAATACACAGAAGCTGATATCTGGTTCTGGTGTTCTGATACAGCTAGCTGCATTACACAGCTAGTTGATAGGGTGTTTCCCTACAGCAGTATTGCTGGAGATTTAAGGGATACACAGAAATAGAGACTGGGTGTTATTAACTGATGTTGCCTGGAAGTCAGGTTAATCTTTCATGAACTCCCATGTTATCATTGGCTCTCTGTCTAGTTGGTTTTAGAAAAACAAAGAAAAGAGATACAGACGTGAAAAAAGTGATAAAAGTAGTAAAGTAGTCAGGATACAATTAAATTGCATGAACACATGACAGAACTATGTAATAATGTGATTAATTTTCTAAAGAGAACTAGAAATGTTCTATGGATGTCATGGACTATGTGTAGCAGAATATAACCCTCCTTCATCTCTTTTTTCCTTGTAGATTTCTCCTCCCCCTCCATTTTTTACGTTGTAGTGAACACATTTCACCCTTTAGAATGCTGTGATTTATGATTCTAAATGGTCTTCGTATTGGCAAAGGTAAGAAAGGTCATATTACCACTCTAATTGGCAAGTTAAGCTTCATAAACAGGCCCTTATTTCGTCAGTGATGTTATTTAAGCCTAAGGTCAACCTTGAGAGAAGCTGGCTCGGGAAGATCCCTGGCAGAAAAAAATGTGTCTTTCTAACGAAAATAAACTTCTGTCATGAAATTCAATTTACATGCTCTGACTGAATCTAGAACCTTTCAGATACCACCAAGCTTCCTGAATTTCAAATAAATCACAGAAAGTCTGCACTTCCTTGTTCAGCTTCTCTCAAAGTTGGTGTTTTTCAATAGCAAGGCATCAGTGGGTACACCATTACAGCTTATTGCTTGTGACAAGCAAATATCGACTACGACAAGAAATAGCAGCTATACTCTGGTTAGCAGTAAAAGGTCATTAACAGCAGCTTCTGTAACTTATCTGCAGTTAGGCTAGCTAGGCCATTCACAATGAGTCATCAATTTGTGGCTTTTCAAATCAAAAAATGAACAAAAGCCTTGGTAAGAAAAATATTTTCCCTTCTGATAAAGTTCTATTCCTTAATAAAGATTTTTTTTTTAACATTATCAATATATTTTCATATATTCATACCAATATATTTTAAATGCAGGTGTTATCTTTTTTTTTCCTCTTTGGGGAAACTCTTTACTATCTGACTTAGCAGTTAGTGTGTCTTCTCTACTGGAAGAACAATCTAGGTGTTTAAACAATATTTCCAACATATGGCATATATCATAGCACATTGTTTTGGACCTTACCATTTATTTAGGGTTAGCTCATTCAGTAGCTCTTAACTTCTCTTAACTTTCACAATGACACAAGCACACCACACAGCATCGTTCATTTCGTGCATAAAGGAGATCAGATGCAAAATGCGTAAATGCAAGAATTCTGAAACTCAGGATGATTTGTGTGAGTAAAGCAAAGTGATTCTTCTCCAGGCCAGCCTTGATATACTAAGCTTTTACTATTTCACACATGAAACTGAAGCAACAATGGGGAAATGTTCACATCACTGGTGAAGGATATAATCCCATCGAATAACACTTTTGTGTTCCCTTCTGTAAAACTTCATCCAGTAAACTTGTCTTTGCAGTGCAGCTTAAAATCACTATTAAAAAACCATTGGTCTTGAAAAAGATTCGTAATAGTTGCTGACTTTTCCTTCTCTTATAAAGCAAAAATTTATATTAGCATACTACTATTGTTGAAGCTTTTTTAAAATTAATTATTGTAGTTGTTTTTACTATGTATGTACAAAACAATGTTTTTCCATCTTTATAGAAATCAAAATATTAGGAAAAAGGCTTTAATCTATGCAAAAAACGCATCAACATCATTATTTTACAGGCAGATATATCAACATCTTTATTAAGAGAAATGTGAGAAGAAAATATTATGGGTCTAATTAGATACAAAATCAAAGATAATAATATAATCCAAGTATTCTACATTTATATTACCTGGCACAATATGAGATGCAATTTCACTTAATTTTACAGGTGGAAATATTTTGGACCTGTACAAGATCCAAAATTTTACCTCATTCCATTTCATGGAAGAAATTTTTAAAAATTAAGGATATCTTGAACAAATACTGTAAACAATAAATAAATCTTGAATAAAACCAAATACCTAAAGCAAATATGGATAATCAGAATTCACAGTGATGGAAGGAAGAGGTCTTGATCAACAGAATTACTTTAAAGAGTTGTAACAGCAGAAAGTTTACTAAAATTGATAGATTTAACAAGGCTTAATTGAAACTTTTGAAATAATAATCAATGATTAGTGATCCAGTGAGAATACCTATTCTTTATAATCAAGAATTGCTTGCAGAGTTATTATTGAGGTACTACTCAGTACTCAAGCACTCAGCTCTTTTACTCACTCACACAACAGAGCTACGTTAAAGATGGGGCCAGTTTGACATAGCCTAAATCAGTCACCTAGGATCCCATATAGTACACAGAAAAGTTCTTGACATTTTTGAAAGTTTTTGCAAGTAAGGAGCAACTCACAACTCTTAGAGAAAATGTTTAATGTCTGCAAATTTAAAATGTTAATATTTTCCTATGCATCTTAAAAACCTTACTTTTTATTAATTCTAGTATATCAAAGTAGTTGATAAAATAAAGGAAAAATGCAAAGATTTTAAGATTTGGCACACAATCATCGTTAACTTTCCACAGAAAAATAACAAAATAAGATCTTATAAATCCCTATTAGCATTTTGTCCTGTAATGGTTAATATGAATGCAGCAAAGTTTGTTCCCTAAATGTTCTTCACAAAAAGGTTACCTTGTAACTAAAAATGCAAGCATAATATACATGATCATACTTAGAGTTTCCAAATTCTAAGCTCTACTTTTCTCAGCTTTGGCCACATAGAAACTACAATATATATTGATTTTGATCTCTTGGAAAGTGCAACAGAAATAGATTTGCATTTGAGAAGACAGGCTGGTAACTTGGGGATTAATACTGAGAGGTGGGGGTTGGCTTTTTTTAGTCTAAATGTTAACTAACTGTATCAATATTTCTACACATTCTTCATAAGCTTCCAAATTATACAAACTAGTGACATCAAGTATCTTTAATATGTGTCAGGTGTATAGGTCTCCTGAGAATTTTCCATACACAGAAAAGATGAGGCAGTGAAGTCTCAATGAACATCAGATGGAGACTTGGGAAATGGGAGTCATTTGGCCTTGAGCATTCTAGTGAATCATCTGTGACATGAGCACTAGTACATATTCTGAGCTTGATGATCCTTGTATTCCCATTTGTATGGGGTACTGCTGATACAGTTTGAAAGCATGCTAAACTTCCAGCAGTGTAAATTAATTTTGCATCTTCTGTTTAAAAGGTGCTTCAATTTGCAAGTTGAAATTCTACTTTTTGTACAAGTAATTTTAAAATATTTTATTTAAGTTGCAATTCTTCTGTATTACTTTGTAATTAAAGAGTTTTCAAATTGCTGCAATTGTGTCAAGGGAAGTTGGTTTTCTGGCACAAGGTATTAGAGAACATGGTTGAGTGCTGAAGTAGCTGAAATACTCAAGACTGAGAGAGATATTTGCTGTGGACTAAAAACAGCTCAGGCGTGTGCTGACTACTCAGCTCACTGAGGAACTAGCACTTGCTTATTTGGATAAAAGCCCAGTAGAAGGAACAAACTCGATGTTACTACTGAATCGTTCACCTGATGTTGCTGATGTCTCTACTGTTACTTCTACTAATCGTAGCTGACACTCCTGCCCATGAATGTGATGTGCCAGAAGTGGGAACTGGAAAAGGGTGGTTACAGACTGGTCATCAGCTCCTGTTTACAGTCTGTGAGATTGAGATTTGACTGACAGCAGGTGTGCAATGACTGGCAATCAACAGCTCTGTGTGCCTCATAGCCAGACACTACCAAAAGCAGATCAGCAGGTCTCAATTTCCTTATAGGCTTTTGTAATTCCAATGCATATCCCATTATTGAACTACTTTAGATGCACCCTGAGGTGTCACATGTTTGCCATTTGCACTTCAGAACATCACTGTAATTTTCAGAAAACATGTTTCCAAAAGTTACCCAAGCACATCAAGTATTCAGGTAGAAAATATCTGCTGAAATTAGGACATACATTCTCTTAAAGTATTATCTGCTGCACAATTTTAGAACCTCCAGTACCAAAACCACTATATCCAGCTAAGTTATAGACAGAAGGAATGGTCTGGTGATATTGTCATGACATGAAAGACAGAATATAAATTTAAAACTTTTTAAAAGTTTTAAATATTGAGAAAATAAAACAAAATACTCATTGAGGCATACATTAATACACCATGTTTTCTTTCTGAATCTTTTAAATTGTATTTATGTTACCAATTTTTTTTAAATGATAATTTTACTGTCTATAGACATCTGTACTTATTATATAGCTACAGTGTTATTATGTGTCATTTGGGAAAATGTACATTTTGTCTATGAAGTCAAGAGACACAGAAATTTTAGCTAATGTCCTCTTATTGAAATCAATATCTTCAAAATAACTGCATGCCAATTTTATTTTTCATCTTCTCCATGCCTGCAACTCTCTTTTAATTTTTGGAATGTGTAGCTAATGCACCTGGCAGCATTTGGCTGTGTGGTCACAGCACTGCCATGGGAACTGAGAAGAGGCAATATTCACTGCTGGATTTCAATATGAATCATATCCAGTTAGTACAGCATGGGACTAGAGATCAGAAAACCTACTTGCTGCATTCTATAAAAATGCATAACACCACTAACAAATTCACTATTTATTACTGAAGATATTAATTCCTATTTAGACACCAAAAAACAGAGCATGAGCAGAAGACAAATCTCTACAACAACCACCAGTGTGACTAGGAGGAAATAGGGAAATATATGCTTGGGTATCAATTTAGGATGATTGCATCTTCACAAATCCTACCAAAAGGCTTTTCACTCACTAGCATTCTAAGGCAAGATTGAAGAGTTTTGCTTGACTGTAACAAATTTGATATTATTTCTGAAGAACTGCATCAACATGAAATACTGTCAGAAATATAACTGGGAAGAGAAGAGAAGAGAAGAGAAGAAACTAACAAGGAGTTAGTTAGATCTATCCTAGAAGTTAAATCAAACATGAATATGTTCAATCTCACAGGCATTTTCTAACAATCCACTGGATTTGTAACATTGTAGCATATGCACTGATTTCTTTTTGAAATAGCATTCTTAAAATTTATGCTGTACAAAGAAGCAGTAGAAAAGCATGATGCTGATTTCATGTAGTATAATATTGCTTTGATTTTAACTGATGTAGGCTGGTCTAATATGAAGTAGCTTGTTAAAGTGCAACTTCGTACATATAATTGCATATATCCCATTGATATGATATGACGATATATCCATATATATGTCATACATACATGTACTATGATTATATATTGTTTTACAATGCATCTCTGAACTTTACTGATCCTACTGATTTACATCCTTGTAGAAAAAAATAGGATTACTGCCTATTCTATAGATCTATGCTAAATAAAACATAAAAAACGTCTCAAAGAAATCACCAAACAACATACCATCCCACGAGCCATGTCAGGACCTTTTGGAAGTGTATTCCTACCTCAGAAACCTTCAATTTGATAGAAAGAAATATGCCTTCACCTCTGATTAATCATGATGCAAGTCTTCATTGTTTATTGTTTTGTCTGCAAAAACTCTACTTGCTTTGTCCTCTTTCTGCTCCCCTTTACCCAATGCAGTCTTTCAATACACCATAACCCAGAAAATGCATTTTTCCCAGATTATTTATTACAGTTGGGGTTTTTATAAACTTCAAGTAACTTTCATTAAATTAAGCATACCAAATTACTGAAATGTTTCCCTTTCCATCTAATCATGGTGCAAAGAACTATTTCATGCCAGGAGCCTAAAATACACATTCACTCCTAAAGAGAAATTATTCCAAAGTTATTGAAAGGCTGATATAGATATCAAGCAACTACTCCAACAGTCCAAAGCAACGACCTTTGTCTTTATACTATGGTAGACCATCCTGCCTTGAAATGAGGTTGCAATTAATCGCACAAGATTTATTTTTTATTTTATAAAAAATAAACACTTACAGCATATCACAGCACCTGATGCACCGGAAACTTTTTCATATTCTAAATCTGTCCTTAATATGATCCTATTTTCAGCAGTGAAATAGTCCTAAGCAAAAAATGACCATGAGTAGCTTTGCCTATAATGACAAACTGAGCAAAAATATTCATAAAGTTGAGAGCACATGCAGGAAGCAAAAGTGGCAGTTGAATGAGTGCATATACACTAAACAACATAATTTAAAAAGAAGGACACTAAAAGTTCTTAGAAACATAACTCAGGATAAATTTGCAACATTAAGTATGATTTCCATAGTAGAAAATGAAGGAAAATAAGAGTAATTGTGAATAGTTGTACTGGTGATAGCCTAAAGTTTAAGAAGCAAAAAACAAGTCTATTTGAAAGACTCTTTTTAAAGAGAGGAAGAAACGTGGTTTGTTGCAAAATTTTTGTTGTACACTCAAAAGCCTTAGAAATATGGACTGCTACACAACTGTACAACTGCAGCAATAGGACCAGAAGGGGGAGATTTAATGCACAGAGATAAATAGATAAACAGATACAGAAATATTTAACCCAAAAATAACTGAACTCCTAATGCACACCAGTTCTCAGAAGCAATTAAAGTTTTATATAACATTATTCTTTATTTTTACCCATTTTTTTGTAAGGAATTGACTGACTAATGAACTGCTGTGTCACGAATTGCAGCACATTTCAGTGACAATAGACAAAATGTTCTAATTAATTTGAAAACAATACAGTGGAATACACACAGCTGTTCAAAAAGCACACAGAATTTGTGCCAGCTCCCTTAAAAATGGCATCAGGAAGATTCCACTTATTTGATCTCAAGGCATTTCTTATTCATTCTATACTTTTCTATAAATTCACGCACAACTCACTGCAATTAGTCTCCACATTTTCCCAGTTTTTAATTAAGCACTGCTAAAGAGTTTTCTCTAGAAATATCTTCAATTATTATTTGGTATTTGGACATTTGTCAAATGGATTTGTTTACAGGTATTGGTCTGGTGGGTATTTTATAGGAGATATCTGTATTTTACTGAATCAAGCCGCAGAGATCTGTGCTACAGAACATCAGCATGCACTTAGTAGTTAATTATTAGATATAAAGTTGGACTATTAAGAAAAAAATATTTTAATATCTCCACTTCATATGCTCTGTGCTGTGTCACTTGAGATACACCACTAGGAACACAGATTTGATGAAACAACATTTATTAGAAGCATCTAAAATACCCCTAGTTTTATGCCACACTAATCTGTGATAAACTGAAATTATTTAGTACAACTCTTAAAATAGTTTTAAGAAGTATGATATAATTTTTATATTTATATTTGGCAAGAGTGTAAATGATTGGGAAAAAAAAGAAAATATAATTCACACTATACATGACGGTTCATATCGTAAAACTGAGATTACTTCCCATCTCATTTGTAACATCTGAACAGCAGAAGACCTGATTTTCAAGAAGTATAGATAGGAATGTGTATCCACAAAAAAATATATGTATGAGCCACTCAATTCTCTTCATTCTGAACAGCAACTGAACAGCAACAAAAGATCCTAAAAATGTCTGTAAACTCATGGTGTAAATTTACATACATGGGTTAGATCTTGAAAAAGAAAATCCAAATATTCTTTTCTGGGTCTTTGCAATAACAATATTTTGCTATTTAAGTATAACAGATGACCACACTCGGCCTGTGGAAGAAAACAGTTTCCCATTCCTATGTGTAAATGTTTAGATAGTGATTGGAGAGGTTTATCAGAACACTTAAAGTCTTTAAGATAAGCTGTTAAAAGAGCAAAAGTTAAAGAAGAATCAATTATCACTCAGAAATGAAGGCCTAGTAACCAGCTGTGGAAAGAATCACACATACACTGATAAATGCACAAAGGCATGTGTACACTTAGGCCCAGACACACCAGCACAAACACTATTTAGATTTACAGAAAATTAGGCAGAACTTTGTTGACTAATGAACCACCTCAAAAAAGAAACCAAAAAAAAAGGTACTTCTATTAAAATAAGGAGAAACTCTTTCCATTAATAGCATGTATGTCAGGAAAAATAGCAAAGCAATAGACTTCATAACTAGTGTTACCACCATAATTTGGACTCTAGGATGGCAAATGACCTCAACCATGTTCTCAGTTACTGTTAGCAAGTTACTGTTTAGGTGTTTCTAATGGAAGAAGGGAAAAGCTCTTTGCTTCAAGACAGAGACCACCTCATATTTCACTAATTCAGCAGCAGAGGGAATTTGTGAATAATTTCCAGAGAGGAGAGGACTTTTTCAATTTATCATAGCAGTAAATTCCCAGTAGCTAGGAAAGGCTCAAATGAGAATGCTTTACATTCACTCATTCACATTAAGGGGGCAATGAAGTTCTTTCTATATCCCTCAGTTTGTTATTTCAAAACAGTATTTTTATTTCAATATGTATTCTCATGTAATGTTGCATAATGTCAGCTACATTGATTTCTCATGTATTCACACCTTAGGAGGGGGTAACAAATAAACAATATGGGAAAATAATCTAAACAAACAGAAAACCAAAACAAAGCAGTATTGCATGTTACACACATGCAACAAGTGCTTTGCTTCTCCCTTCCATACATGACACACTGAATATCCAGAGCCAAAACCAGAAGGAAGCCACCAACTAGAAAAACAGATAAACAATTCCAAGCATTATTACAAAAAAGAAAATGCCAAAGATTTCATAACAAAGGCACAACAAGAGGGTAGCAGTGTGAAAAAAAAAATATGTGTGCTTATATATTTATTTATGTTTATACTAAACTTACAAGTCAGGGAAAAATTCAGAACAGAAATTACACTGTATTAACAATACCTTCCTTGAAATGCTGTCATTCCATGTAAAGGCTTTACACAAGCATTTGGACGTATTTGAAATGAGTACTGAAGACATACTACTACTAGAACAATGATAATGTTGTAACCCTCTCTGGAATTTGTTCTTTAGGTGTTTCTCATTCTCACTGCTGCCAAACTAATCAAATATAAGGAATATTTTGAAACAGAAAGTGACAGCAAAAAGCTTTCCATCAAATCTTGTAAATGTGCCCACAAGTTGCTCCATAGAAACAAATACAGATTTCATCATCATGCATTAACAAGCTTCTTGACCTTTTATATGATGAGAGAACATAAAAGTGAGGTACAAAATTAAACAATGACTTAGATCTGGAAGACAAAAGAGTCATAACCAACAAAAAAATTGAGGACAAAAGGACATTTGTCTTTAAGGTAGCAAACAATAATTTATGCAGATTTTTAAGAGTTGATTCTCTTGCCCTTTCAAAAAATGCTGCATATCTTTTAATTCAAGACATCTAATCCTATTTTATACCTAAACAAGAAAGAGCTATGCCCAAGACCCTAAAATAGCCTAGATAACTTCTCTCTAAAGATTCAAAAATAAAAATATGGATATCAACATTTTCAAAGGAAGGTTCAGCTGCACAAGCCTCGGAAACATTCAGTAGCAATCAAAATTTCCAGAAAATATTTTGATTTGGAGAAGATCCTAATTGATTAACACTTTCACTGGAAGAGTTCTTAAGGACTACTGTACTTTATGTTTGTAAGCACCAACACTGTTTAGGCAGCAATAAAAGCTGTAAGAAATCAGTACTGAAGGTGTATCTCACTGTAGCACTCAGTATCTAATAAATGTTTCTTTTCTCAGTATATCAAGAAACAACAATTCATCTCTTCCCCATTAAGTTTTATAATGGAAAGGAGACAGTAGTAATTGATATAATTGTTTTGAACAAGAAGTAGCTAGAACTTCCAAGACAGAAATCTAGTCCATTCTCTCCCCTGTAGAATATTTCCTAGTACTACATGGAAGGAACACTTCTGCATAGTCCTCCTTTTGCTCTTTCCTTTTTTGGCCCACACCTCTATTTAGCACTTTAACCATTGGAAAGAAGTGCAGTAGAGGTACTCTGGCATGAGAATGTATCACAGCAGCAGAAATTGCCATCTCATATAGCACACACAGGCTACCTATGAAAGGGCAAAGCTTCTCACTCCATCACTGAGGATGACTGTTCAGTCAAGACAACATCCTAGAAAGTGAAAGGATGAAGGATACACATTTAAAGCTCCAGTCTTGGATTAAAGGCTGGAGTAGTCTGCTAAAATATGTATCTCTAAAAAGTGTAGTGGAGGGGAGGAATGTTGGAAAATATTTTTCATTGTCATCATCCATCCCCCCCATGAAATTCTCTGAGGCTTAAAAGTGCTAATGACACTTCATCACACCTAAACAACTTACAGCAGCAGCCATCACCTCATTCCAACGTTTATTTCCTGTAAATATCTTACCCCAGCCTCTCACAAATCCATCTTGTAATTTCCTACTTTGGGAACTTAGCATGTTTTATTTTAGTGACTTATCCTTTTAAAGTTGAATCAGCTCTAGAGGAACCTGTTTCTGGAACATTATTTTTGATAAATGCAAAGTAAAGATAGCATGGAAAGAGGAGGGAACACACACATTTAATAGTTTTCCATGCTCGTTACACAACAACACACTCTTAGTCATGCAGGGTAAAAATAAGGAGACACAAGATGAGACATGAAAAGGATGTTATCCTCTTCCCAAAAATTAGCATGTACACTACTTGCTTAAAAGTCCAAATTAGTTGTCATACTAGATTTGTGTAAAGCTTTAGGAAAGAATGGTGTGAGGACTCTCAATAGAAAATTACACCAAGTGGAGGATATTTCACTAATTAACACCCCTTCCCAAAAAAATGCTTATGTCCTTTAAAGATAAGCTTCTTTTAAGTAGAGAAAAGACCCCAAACATTTGCAGAGCCCTGACTTCAACATCTGTTGGTATTCCCTACACACAAGTGTGCTTCTGTGTGCATGTTTATCAGAAGAGGTCATCAGGGGCTTGCTTGGTTTATTCATCATTTTAAGGCACTCCTATTTGCAAAGCTTCTGTTAATGTCAGTGAAATCTAACCCAGACAAAAGTTTCAGAGGTCACATATTTGGCATGCTACATTTAGAAACCCAAGTACAAAGTTGACGGGGACGCTTCAAACACAGGGGATTACAGCGGAAATAGGTCTCCCTATACCAAACTGGCTATTGAGCAGATTCAGGGAAGAACACACCGAGACTGCATGATGCTATTAAAGCTCTTATTCTTGCTTTATTTTATCCACTGACTAAATCAATTTTGCCATTTGGCAAAGCCCAGCACGGAAATATCACTTCATTTTTAATACAACAGAAAAGAAACAGATATGAGGCACAAAATCATGTTGTACATGACCTATAAAAAGCAGATACTTACAGTTCGTAGGAACTGTATTTCATCTTCCCCTCCTTCACCCCCTTCAGCCATGGCTCTTGAGGAGTCAGCTCTGCTGAGGCTGATCGCCTCCACCGTCAGCTCGCTGCGCTCTGTACTGCTCCTCTCCTATCAGTATTAGCATATAGCTAATCCACAGCCATATAGGGAGCTCAGCTAACTCCACTGCACTGCAGACTGTCAGTCAACCCCCTCACTGCCAGAGCCAACTGCGCTGCTTTTCCAGCTCATAGCAAGCAATTCTCTCTCTTTTCTCTCTGCCCTGGAGGCAAAATCCCCTACTGTTAAGGTATTGCAGGAAGCATTATATGCATCACTAGGTGTTGATTTTTCTTTCCCTCCAGATACTGTCTGGGCAGAACAACAAAAATGGTGAAGTGTTAATAAAAGCAGAGCTTGAGCTTCCATTTTCACAGATCAGGATAGCCAATTTTGCAGTGAAATGTATCAAATTCAGCAATTCTGAACCTACTGATTATGCAGCAGAAGGATGTAATCCTGATGATCACAGGACAAGCTGATTTTGACAGCAGGTATTTTCAGCTTGCTTACAATAATTTCCATTTCTTGCTTCTCTGTATAAGCAGCTGCAAATCTGATTTCCAAGATGACTTCATGATCTGAACCAACTATGTGTAGTTATTTATGCTATTATTTATACCTATATCCTAAGGACTTCAAGGCTTTTATCTGTACCGTTTTAGAGCTACACCTGAATATTTATAGAAGATGTTACATATTTACTTCAGAATCCATAAAACACAGTTATGTTAAAATAAAACTTGACTTTAAATTCTACTTCAATAATGAAGAAATTTGCTATTAATGAAAATTGCTGTTCATTACTTCAATATGAGCAAATAATATGAGCAAATAAAAGGGGAAAAATTGATCAACACTAGAAGGAAATTTAATTAAATCAGGGGAGGAAAACAAAAAGGACACAAGGAAACAGAAGAAAGCACCGAGGAGGCTCTAACCAGCCAATTCACTGTGATCTTGAATCTTATGATAAGACTGCATCCACAGCTTACCCCTACATTCAACCCCTGAGAAGAATTACCCAAACTTTGTGCGGTCCCTATTTAACTTGATACATTCACTCACAGACTACCACGTGCCTACAGCCTTTTTCTCAATAAAAACACATTTATGGTTTACAAAGAAAAACATACGTACAATAAGGGAATAATATCTTTTCTGTGCCCACAAGCCAATAAATTATGGACAACTGTCCTCTGGACGTGAAACCCAGTGCACACTGCCCTTCTGCCCCCCAAACTAATAGTGTTCTGATTTTGCACTAATTAAAATAAGCACAGTCACAAGCCAGAAAATGAGATGCCCAATATTTTCTCTCCTTGATGGGCAGAACTCTGAAAAAAAATGTTTTATTCCACTCTGTCTTATTACCCTGAGAAAATCCATCCAAAAACTAATGCCAATCACATTACTCAGCAACAGGCAACTTCAGGACAAAACCAACTCAGAGGCCTTTAGTTGATATAATCATACAGACTCTTCCTGCCAGTCCATCCTCTCCCTTTTCCCCACCCTGCAGTTTTTGTTGGTTGCTGTGAGGAAGAAAAAGAACTTTGTGCAAGGCAAAGGCAATGTGGCAGAAAAATGTTTCCCTGAAGTGCCAGAAAACTGATATGGTTGGCATTTGAACATCCATTTTTGTGCTTGGGGCTTTTTTGTGGTGTTTATTTTAACTCCAGATGTCTTTCGATCAGTGCTTTATCTCATTCCTCATCAATAAAAAGAACATACTGTAATAGATCTTCCTTATGGAATACTGTTATTTCAGAAAAAATAATGAGAAGTGGGGAAAATTTGCTCAAAAACAAAGCGTGCCACTCAGAGATTTTACTAACAAGAATAGGCAGTGAGGCCTACTATGACACATAGTTATCCATACATTTATATTCTTTTCTAATTTACATTCCAGTGGAAGGTTTCCTTGACCAGAGTAGGTGAACACAGGAATGTTGGAACTAGATGATTTTTAAGGACCATTCCAACCTAAACCATTATATGATTCCATTATATGCACAATGGATTTGATACAGATATTGCAAGGCAAAACCTACAAATGTAAGGACAGCTTTTCTGTAACATCTTAAATGAAACAACATTTCAAGCATACTACTTTACTTTGAAAGATTATAAGCAAGAAATAACTAAAAAAACTGAGAAAATAAGCTCAAATACTGAATTTCCTTCACAAATAGAAATCAATGTCATTTAGTATATGTGCTGGCCAAATTTTATTTCAGTTATGCAATAAGATTTCCAGATAGTAAATTCTGAACATGCAAAGCTGAGATTAATCCGCCTGAATCAAATGAAAAGGGGGAAAATATATAACTTTTCAAGTGTTTTCCTCACATGTTAGAGTATTTAATTAAAATGCTTCCTATGAAATGAAAACATTTAGAGTAAAATAATATATTTATATCAGTCAATATAAATAGCTATAGAGATCTATGTCTGCAACTCCTAATAAAGCAGATAGGTTACTTATTTCATTCCTTTAAGCAGACATCAACATGCTAGGGTACTTCTTTGAATTTCTTTAAACCACAGACAAAGCATATGAAAAAAAGAATATTGGGAATACCTTGAGCATTATAACAGAGATTAGGTAAAATTCTGGTTCATGTCAAACCAGCAGGTTTGGGTTTTTGTTTGAAAGTTCCTCTACTGTTTAATCCTCATCTTTACAAAGTATGCCGTGCATTGTTTTGGGAAACAATATCCTGCCATAATAAAAAAAAAATGTTTTTGTTAGATTTCCTCTTTTAAAATTGTCACCTGTAATGCAAAACCATTGCATAGCACTTCTGCGCCCTAGATTATTTTTTTCTGCTATATGTTTAAGGAGAAAATCATTTACCTACTACAACATAATGAGATCCACATGTCCTCATACATGTTTTCTATCTAGGACTTCCCCATCGCTACAAGACTGAGATTTGGCTGATCACATGTTGCACACAGGGTTTATATGTGTGTGTGTGTGTGTGTGTGTGTGTGTGTGTATGCATACACAGTCACTCTGCTTTACTGGACATGATTGTAAAGTGCAGCATT
The DNA here is from genome assembly GCA_013397075.1 of Rhabdornis inornatus. NCBI lineage: Eukaryota > Metazoa > Chordata > Aves > Passeriformes > Rhabdornithidae > Rhabdornis > Rhabdornis inornatus. The sequence goes on along the minus strand of VWZS01005537.1, from coordinate 71,502 downwards.
CCACTGTGAAAACCACATAGGCCCAATAATCTGAATTGTGACTACTTGTGTGTTTTATGATACTCTATTTATCCCAATCAATCTTCAATATGTAATTTAGCACTTTTGCTCCTAAACACACTCTGGACACAGTTCATGGTACTTTAAAGCTATCAGAAGGACTTGTCCACAAACCAAATTTAAGAAAAGCTTCCTTTCAGTTTTCATTACAAACATGCAGCCTGGCTATCCTTCAGCACAAGCTCTCCCCTCTCACTGAGGGATTCAGGCTGACTGACTCTTCACTTGTTCTTGATTGTAGGATAGAATTTTTATAGTAGCACTATCCTCACAATAAAATAGTAAGATGGCTATTATAAACAATCATCACTCTGTAAAAAATGAATATCTAAACAATCTGTAAATAACTTTTGTTGTGTGTATTTTTACCTTTATTAAGATTGACTTAACATGCCCAATCAAAGATGAATCAAATACCAAGTAGAAGATATTTACAAAACCTGCAATGGTAATACATGCACACTGACATTTTAAAAAGTGCAGGTTATACCAGTTACCAAAGAGTCAGTTGGGTGAGGAATCAAAACTACATTCTCCACTGATAATTACAGGCCCTAGTGCTAAAAGTTAGGTGCTTCTTAAAAGACTGTCATATCTCTGCATTTTTATGTGTCTCTTAAGTACAAAAATACATGCACAAATACAGGTTTGAAAATGCCATTAAAAGAAAAAGAATGTTTTCTTTACAAAATCGTCACAAAAGTATTCAAATTCATTACATTGACTATCTTGAGCAGTCAGTTGTTCCATTCACTCCTTGTTCAGTTCACGAATGTTAGGCACTTAAAAAGGTGAACATTTCATTCACCAAAGAGAAAACTACTTCTGTGGATATACAATGAAAAAGTTCTTTGTTTGCTTCTGGGTTTTTTTATGTTGTCATTGTGTCTTGTCACTTGGGTTTTTCCTAGGTTTTTTTTTGGGGGGGGAGGGGGTTCTTTTTAATTTAGTCTAGAGGAATTGCATTAAATTTACATGTGAAAAATGTAGGATCTTGGTCAAAGGTTTCCGCAATTTTAAAAAACAAAATAAAACCTTTGATGCCATTTCTATATGAAAGCATAAAGTGTATTTCAGAACTCATAACATAGTATCAATATTGCTTGCACGGCCTAATTCAGTGGCTTTCTAAGCAAATTCAGCACTACTTAAAGCAAAATGAGGAAAGAACAGTATTTCAAAACAGATGCTCAAAACCTCATTCACCAATGATCAAACCTTTATGTTAGATTGCCATCTGGTGGTAAAATTTAAAAAAAGATTCTGTGACTGCGTAAGCATAGCAGTTACTATTGTTTTAGCCTGAGATATTGGGAGTCTTATTTCCAATTTTACTATAGATTATGCAATACATTTGGACCAACCTCCCAGCTCAAGCAAGGATATTCTAGAGCACAGGGCACAGGATTGCGTCCAGCTATTGAATCTCTCCAGCGAGGGAGACTCCACAGCAGTCACCAGTAAAGAAGTCTTTCTTTGCTCAGTAAAGAAGCTCTTCCTTATGTACAGGTGGAACTGTGCATCAGTTTCTGCGCATTGCCTCCTGTCCTGTTGCTTGGCACCACCAAGAAGAGTCTGGATCCATCCTCTGACCCCCTCCCTTCAGATACTGACATTGATGAGGTCCCCTCTCAGTCATCTCTTCTTAAGGCTGACCAGGCCCAGCTCCCTCAGCCTTTCCATGTAAGAGAGATGCTCCACACCCTTATTATCTTTGTCACCCTTCATTGGACCAGCTCCAGGAGCTCCCTGTCTCTCTTGTCCTGAGGAGTCCAGAACTGAACACAGCACTCCAGGTGAGGCTCACCAGGGCTCAGCAGAGGGGCAGGATCCCCTCCCTGGACCTGCTGGCCATGCTCTTCCTAATGCAGCTCAGGATCCCATTGTCCTTCTTACCCACAAGGACACACTGCTGGCTCATGGACAGTTTGTTGTCCACCAGCACCCCCAGGTCCTTCTCCACAGAGCTGCTTCCCAGCAGGTCAGCCCCAGGCTGTGCTGCTCCATGGGGTTGTTCCTGCCCAGGTGCAGGACCCTGCACTTGCCTTTGCTGAATCTCAGACAGTTCTCTGCCCATCTCTCCAGCCTGTCGAGGTCCTTCTGCAGGGCTGCACAGCCCCCTGGGGTATTAGCCACTCCTCCCAGCTTTGTGTCATCAGTGAATTTGTAGAGGAGGCATCTGCCCTTCCTCCAAGAAATCAAGGAATTAAGGTAGAGAATTATGGGCCCAGCACTGAACCTTGCAACACACCACCAGCGACAGCCTTCAGCTAGACCCTGTGCCACTGATTATAACCCTCTGAGCTCTGCTGTTCAGCCAGTTCTCAATCCACCTCTCTGTCCACTTGTCCACTCCACGCTTCCTGAATTTGCCTATGAGAATGCTATGAGTGACAGTCTCAAAAACCTTGCTGAAGTCGAGGTAGACAACATGCACTGCTCTTCTCTCATCCAGCCAAGACAGTCGTTTCCTCGTAGAAGCCAATCAAGCTGGTCAAGCATTAACCTTTAGTCAATCCATGCTGAATACTTCTGATCACCTATTTGTCATCCTTGAGGACAGACAGAATGGCCTCCAGAATTAGGTGCTCCATCATCTTACAGGGACTGATGTGAGGCTGACTGTCCAATAATTCCCTAGGTCCTCTTTCTTGCCTTTCTGAAGACTGAGGTGAAGTTTGCTTTTTCTTACAATCCTCATGAATCTCTATTACGAACTCAGCCTTTCAAAGATGATCATGAGCAGCCTAGGTATTGTATCTGCCAGCTCTCTCAGCACTTGTGGATACATCCCATCAGGACTTGTGGATGTTAAGGTGTTCTGTCTAGGTGCTCTCTAACCCAATCTTTCTCGACCAAGGGAGTCTTCCTTATAGGATTCCTTTACTCTGCTCTCCTGGATGAGAGATTCCTGAGGGTTGGTCTTGTTGGTAAAGACCAACACAAAGAAGGCATTCAGTAACTCGGCCTGCTCTGTGTTCTGTTACCAGCATCCTCCACATAATCCTTAGTTTTCCTTTTGTTACCGACATGTTTCTTCTTGTTGTCCTCAACATCCTTGACCAGATTTAATTGCAGATGGGCCTTTGTCTTTCTTTTGTCATTTTTGCTTACTCTGACAACCTATCTGCATTCATTCCAAGTGGCCTGACCCTGCTTCCCTCTCCTATGTATTTCTTACTTACACTTGAGTGATGTCAGGACTTCATTATTTATCCACAGGTCTTTTGTCCCCTTTGCCCAATTTCTTGCCCATTGGGATGCATCATTCTTGAGCCTGGAAGAAGTGATCCTCAAATATCAACCAGCTCTCTTGGACCCCTCTTCTCTGCAGAGCCTGTTCTCATGGGATTCTCCCAGCAGCATCCCTGAAGAGGTACTAAAGTCAGATCTCCTAAAATCTGTCGTTGCTACCTTACTCGTTGCCCTGCTTCATCCTCACCCAATACTGAACTCCACAGTCTCATGGCCACTTCAGCCAAGACTGTCCTCCAGCTTCTCATCTCCAGAGGCCTTCTCTGGTTGTTAGCATAAGGTCAAGCAGCACACCATCCCCTGTGGGTTCCTTTGCTGCCTGTGAGGAAGTTGTCATCAGTACTTTTCGTGAACCTCCTGGACTGTGCTTCACTGTGTTGCTTCTCCAGCAGATATAAGAGTAGTTAAAGCCCCCCAAAAGAATCAGTGGCTGTGACTTCGAGACTCCTGGCTGCCTGCAGAAGGCCTCATCCACTTCCTCATTCTGAGTGAGGTTAAGCATTTTGGTTAAGCAGATAAAGAATTTAACTAATTAGAGCAACTAGAAATGCTGACCTTGTGTCTTATAACAGTTGCACGACATAGGGAGATTATCTCTGGGAAACAAAAATTATTCCTGGTCTCAAAATGATGCCAATACCAAAGTTTATGTTTCTGATTCATACTATTACATATGATATGGACAAACATGTATTTTTAAGCTTGCTTTATTCTTGAAATATCTGTCATATATTCCCAAGTCTTATCCATCTCTCATAGATGAAGCATGACTGTTTCAGTATAATTTTCTATAAGCATATGAGCATAGATTGTTTTGATGACCAATTAGGAAGTTTTAATGAGTGATTTTCAAGGTCTTGAACAAAGTTCACTGAAACTAAATTATAATTTTATTGAAGTGCCTGTGGCAACATGTTATGAAGAACCTGGAGTTTGTGCAAAGAAAATTTCAGCCCGTCTGCCAACAGAGAACTGCATTAATTCAGTTTGAATTCGATAAAAGCATGATCAGCCATTTCCAAAGAACTGAGATGGAAAAAATTCTGTACTAGCAATGCCAAGTAGCTGCCTCCCTGAATGTGATACAGAGCACTGACATAAGCCAAGTGATAAATTCTCAAAGTATAATATGACAGAATTAAGACTTAGCATGTAGCTAGTGTTTCTCTTGCATCTACTATGTAATTCCAGAATTACCACCAGAAAATGTCATGACCATTTCAGCTAATTATAGAGCTGCAACTATAAAAATAGTCTTTATTTCTGTAAAAATCGCAAGGCTTTCTAAATGCTAACTTCCTTCAAGAGTATTGTAATTGCTGTCAATAAAATTACTATAGCTTTTCTAATCCAAACAGCTGAATATTAACTGATTGCATATATAGTGCATAGATAGTGCATATTGCATATATACAGTGTTTTGTACTCAGCTATGTTTTTCAGTTGTGATTGGTAAGATAAGTCTCCCAACACTGTTTTTGGATTGCCTCTGAGAAAGCTGTTCGAGCACTTTTCATTAGATTTACTTTGGCTTATGATTTACCTTTCTTTTCTCAGAATTTTTATACATAAATATTTAATTACTTTATATTAAATTGTTATATAAAAAGAATCCACATTTTTAAACTCCAAGGACTATTTCAATGATCATTCCTCTTCTAAAGGTAATTAAAAGCATGTCAATACACATCCTGCCTTAGAGAAGATTACTTATGGTCATTTATTGAAAATATTGAATTTCTTTAACCATTTCATATTTCCACTACATTACTCTATATAAAGCCAGTTCATCTTGAGATCTTATGGTACCATAGAAAGAAACACAGTTTAAGAAAAGTGTAGTTTCTATTGCAGTAATTTCTAGTGTATCACAAATAAATCCCAGCCAAATAAAGTTCCAGAAAAAGTGCTCAGAAGAAAGGACAGTTGTGACTGGGACAGGAATCAGAAAAACTTACACTGGTAATCTGATAGCATCCTATTTTTCAACATTAACACTTACTCTTGGGCAGACCCAGGCTGGAGCAGAGGGATGGATGCCTGAGAGGAGGCTGTGACCCCCTGGGAGCCCTGGGGTGAGGGAGCAGGGTCCTGGCAGGGACCTGCAGACCTTTGGAGAGAGAAGTCCACACTGGAGCAGGTTCTGGTAGGACTTGTCACCCTGTGAGGGACCCAGGCTGGAGCAGGCTGTGCCTGAAGGACTGCACCCCATGGAAAATGACCCACATTGAAGCAATTTGTGAAGAACTGCTTCCCCTGGGAGCAATGTTGGAGAAGTTCATGGAGGACTCTCTCCTGTGGGGGACCCCACACTGGAGCAGGGGAAGGAATGACTCCTCTCCCTGGGCAGTGGTGGAAACAACAGGTGATGAACTGACCTTAACCTCCATTGCCTCTCTCCCTGTGCCACTGGGGGAGGAGGCAGAGCTGGGAAGGAGTGAACAGTTGGGGGAAGGTGTTTTTAAAGTCTATTTTTACTTCTCTTTGTCCTGCTCTGATTTTGTTAGTAATAAACTCAATTAGTATCTCTGACTGTAGCCTGTTTTACCCATGACAGTATTATATGAGTGATCTCTCCCTCTCTGGATCTCAACTCATGAAACTTTTGTTATATTTTCTCACCCCTGAGGAAGGGCGGATAGAGAGGCTTTGGTGGGTGTCTGGCATCCAGCCAGGGTCAACCCACTAGTTACTTTAACACAAGCCATGCTAGATAAATTATTTTCGATTTAGAGAGGTGACCTCTTATGAGTCAAGTCCAACATAACTGCAAACAATCATGCAACAGATACACAAACCCAAAATGACACTTCTATGTTTACATATATAGATATGTAGATACACTCAGTAAGCACAGCATCTCCTGTAACAAATGATAACTCTCATATCATTAGTAAAATTTAAAATTCAGTAAATGTGAGATAATAGAATTCTTACTGTTGAGATTATATACCATGTGAAATTATGGATTTGGATGATTATGAGCTAGTACTGACAATCATGATTACCATGGCAACTGATGCATAAAATATTGAAGGAGGTTATATGAAAAAGTGGTCAGTAATTATAAAGTTAATAATTAGCATATTTGAGAAAAAAGCCACTTTCACAAGTGCCTTCTCAGTGTTAATTTACAGACAGCAAATATTAAAATCAATATTGAAAGGCAGGCCACAGTGACATACCAAATTCCATTTTTACAGAGTCTGATCAATTCACTTTTCTAGAATCAGGTCCCAAAGTGAATTAGAATCACTCAAATGTAATTTTAAAGTGAAAAATGTCTGCAAATGACACTTTACCAGTTTGGCTCAATGATTCTTTGGGAGTATCCCGGGAAGGGACTAGCAGTCAAAACCAGTCTTGACTACACTCTATATTAAACTCCATTCTGAATATTACTACACAATTAAAATTGCCCTATATATCATGCTGATATAACAGTCTTAAAGAGTATAAATGTCCATAAACTTACTCCAGCTTATTACACATGTAGTAATTAGACTGTGTATCATATAAACAGGTAACATTTCTAGGGATATCAAGTACACAACCATACCTATTCAAACCATAATGATCTTCATCTTATCAGTTAAAGTTAGACCTAAGCTAAACTGAACAGTCATATTAATTCAAAATTAATATAAACACTTATATTAGACCTGCAAATATAATTAGAAAGTTACATAAGGACTGCTAAGTCAAAGTAAAGTGGCATCTCAGCCCATTTCTGGCATTGCCCATTTGAGAATACTCCAGGAAAAAAAAGTAATAGAACAGAGTAAATCTGCCGTAATAGTCTCACAAAATCTTCTACTTTTTGCAAAACAACAAATATGGGACTTTAAAATCCTGTTGCATTTGAACAGTTGAATGTAGTAACCACAAATCACTTGTAGAAAGCAGCGTTTTAAAAAAATTAATTTGGCAAAACTAATAAGATAAAGATGCAATAAAAGTAAAAATTGAACATAATTTGTATTTCATTCAATAAAGAATTCCAACTTCTACTTTTTAAGACACTAAATTTGTTTAAAAACACATCTTTTTCCTCACTTTTCAATGACTAAAAACCAAGAAACCTAAAATGTTCTCCCATAAATGACTTGTGATGTATTGAGCACTCCTTGATGTGGTACAAACTTATTGATACGTATTACTGTGTGCTTTAGAAGAAGTAGCCATTCTCACTTCTACTTTTATGCATATTCCTATTTATTCACCTCTTTGTTTACTTGGTTTTACTTTCAAGTTTTGTCAGAATTTTATACAGCTTTAAATCGGCCATTTAATATCCAAATGAAGACTTTTGTCACAACTTGTTAATCAAACGCTTATTCTCAACTGGAGCATAGACACTGTGAATGCATTAATCCTACTTGTGTTGCAGCAAATGAAAATGTGCTGGAGATATTTTAATTAATTTTTGTAACAAGATTCTGAAAATATTAGATATGATCTCATGGGAAAATGTAGAAACCAATTATGAGATTAACTCTTCCAAATATTCCCAAGATAAAGGAGTCTAAATCTGAAAAAAATCAATAAAAATTCAATAAAAAAAGCTGCTTTCATCATCTACTTTGTATTACTTTAGGTTCAAGAGCTCTTCTAGAAATATATAGTTTAATTATTTGCATTCACTGACTGGATGTGAGAAAAGGAATATATTTACTTTAATCAATTACAAAGAGATACTGCTCTCGAGATAAAGCAAGCCCAAGCTTAATTAGGAACAGGTATTAGCCTAGACAGAGATAGAAAAGATGCTGATCACTCAGACTATTAGATGGTCTAACCAGCTTTAACAAAGAAAACTGTTCAAAAATTGTGTTAAGTCATATAATAAAGAAGTAAAAATAAAACACAGGGCGAGGATATGGTGTTCAATGTTCAATTAATGCGCTATTCTACGAAGTCCAGTAAATTGTTTAGGTTTAGTGTAGCTCAACCTGACCATGGAATGTTTTTGTAAGCCCTCTCTCACCTTCAGCGGATCCTGTGCTGAGTTCCGAGCCATCCTGGGTGGTTTTGCAGTGGCCGTGAGAGGGGACCCTGGTAGCCCTGTTAACCGAGCAGCAACGAGACTTGGGACACCCAGTCCTCCCCTTCCTTCCAGTTGAGCGGGATCATCCCAGCTCCCAGACGGAGCATGTAGGGCCCAGCTCTGCTCCACCGAGCACAAAGGTTCGATGGCCGGGCTCGGAGCGGGAGCGCAGCCCTTTCCCGGGACATAGCAAGGGGAGGATGAGGCGGGGCCCCTCTCCCCCCATCCCGGCTCCCCGGCACCGGGAGGCACCGGGAGCACGCGTGAGAAAAGTGCTCCTGAACACACGTGCCTGGGTTTGTGCTGTTACTGCTGTCGGTCCGGTCGGTGCTGGTTGCCCGGAGCTATCCCGGTGCTCGCCGTGCCCGGTTCACAGCTCCTGTCCTGCCGCACGCCGCCGCTGTGCCCGGACCCAGCTGCTCTGTGGCACCGTGCCCTCACAGCAGGGAACTCCACCTGCCACATACAGACGGCTGATAATTGAAAGAACCCAAAAAACAATCAACTCCTTGTTAACTAACTTGTGTAAACTAGTTGAATGCCACCTGCCCCATTGAGTTGCCTCAGGGAACAGAGGGAGCAAAACTGGAGTAGTTGATGCTGTGCTGCCACACTTCTCTCAAATTTGTTTCATTCTCCCGAGCCCTGCGTAGACAGGTTCAAAAACACTGTAGGCTGAAATTGATGGGAAATAATATTTAGCCTTCAAAATGCCACAAACGTTTACCTAGACTCTAGTGAATCAGCTCTGCAGCCAGAGAAAGATATGGCTTTTGTAGATGAAATAAAGGCAGCTGCTGCAATTTGTAACATCTGTAAGAGATTGCAAAGGTAAAGCTGACCACACACTAGGGGTGCAGGACTTGCCCTTATCTCCTCTCAGCAATTAATTGTATGTATTCTTTTCTTTTAGCACACTGGGTATAACAATGTAAAGTTATTACTTACTTTGTCCAAACAGCTTTAAAAAATGTGAAGAAAGTTCAATCAAAATTTAGAATCATCTTCTCACCCCTCAACTCAAATTACTAAGCCTTACCATATTTTCATGGAGTGTAACTGAGTGACTTGGATTGAGGAATTAATTTTATAGCTTCGTGCTTACCTTTGTAGCTCCTCAGTACTTCAACTAGCAGGTACTGGTTTCATGTAGTTCCGAAAACCATTATGGAATTAATTTGGTGGTTTTCATTAAGTATGTGTGAGTCATTATGCTGCATAGTGTGGGCAGAATGTTATACTGAATGTCTTTTGTGCTCTAGAGAGTGTTTGCAACAAATACTTCTAATAAAGATGAAAAAAAAAAGTATCCCAAGTGTAAACTAAATATGGCTTCATAAAGGAAGGGACTTACAATGAAATTCAAGAAACCTTTGATTAATGTTATTAATGCCTTTTCAAAAAACCCCTATTGTGTCCAACTGTCCTAGCAAATGCTTAAAAAATAAAACAGAGTTGATTATTTTGGGTTACCATTTAAAGTATGGTCAGTGTTTAAAAACTTGCTGTGAAAGAACAATTAGAGTTGAGAAAGGAGAATCAACAGTTTTCTTCATGAGCAAAAATAAAAGTAACAATAAATAAGGATATCACTTTGCATACATGTTAATCAGCAATAGTTTTTGAAAGTCATGCAATTGTAATGAAAGTCATGGCTAAATACTGTAAACTCTCATGTTGGATTTACTTCAACTTGCAGTCAAAGAAAGTGCCACACAGTGTTGATCCTAATGTTTTTAATTTTTCCTTTTTCAAAAATATATGTTCAAAAGAGTCATATTCACAAAAATGTGGACACTGTTTAATTGCTTCTTGACCTGAATATACATATATCTTTACATTTACAAACATCTAGGAATTTTTGGCGCATTCTTCTAGTTAAATGTGTGAGGTCATATACACCTGACCCTGTGAATTTGGGCATTAACGTCTCCATGACATTTTGTCTTTTTCTAATATATAGTATTTGCTGGGTTTTTTTCATTATCTTCATGCTAGAGTTATACCTATTTCAGTCTTAGCATGATCACATTTCTTTAGTCAAGAGGCAAAGATTAATTTTTCTTTCATTTCCCCATTTCTAGATCAATATCCCTGTTTCTAGATTTATATTTTATGAGAATTTCAAACTTATTTTTATAGAAGATTAAAGTTTCGGGCCCCTTTTACAGCAGAAATATCCTTCCTCTCAATCTAAAAACGATTCAAAAAATCTGCTGTGGCACCATCAAATTACTTTTTCAGACTACAATATTTTAGAAATATTATCAGTTATTTTAGCATTCTTTGGTTGAAATCCTAGGTTTTTCCAAAAGATACTTGAACAAGTGTTATTTGAAAAATACTTCTATTTCAATTACCATTTTGTCTTTTACAATTGTGTTAAAAATACATCTCTGTTGTAGGATTTGTATTTCAGTGGTCAGTTACACTGAAACTTTCATAGCTTAAAGTCATGCTGAGTGATTTTTTCAAAAGATGAGTATTATTATTTTAACATAACTTCATCTTACAGTTACCTATTAAGAAATTCTATTTTACACACACAAATTGGGAAAATGTAGATAGTTTTGTGAGTCACCATATCTGACTGTATATATGGTTGTGTTTCTATTTCTCTGTTTTGCTTTCTCTCATACTCTTTACCCACCTTAATTTCTGGAAGTTGTCAACTTTGACCCCAGAATGCTGATTTGTAGCAGTAATTGACAGAACATTATTCAAGCAGAATTGCTTCTCTTCAGCTTCGAGACAATGCAGAAGATAAAGTCAGAAACTGCCTGTTATTTTTCTGTTCAGGCAGAGATAACACCACCTGCCTATTGCTTTTTTCATATGTCTAAATTCTTCCAAGGTCATGAATCATTAGAATATTTAAAAGAATAAGATACCTAATTTCTACCAACAGTAGAAAATTTATTAACAAACCTTTCTGACAATGAGTGAAGGAATTAAATAACATTTAGATCTCTCTAGCTCTAGTTGTATCACAAACCCTGTCCAATAGATCACTTAAGTGAGGGACACTGGTAGAATTCCATCTTTCTAACAGGTTTATGGGCTGAGTAGCACACCATCTGCACTTGTTTCCTGCTTGGGCTATGGTTAGGCTTATGCAGTTAGTTTTAATCCATAAAATCCTAAATGACTAAGTACTAGGTATTTGTGGCCACCTCTTCTTTGGTGCTACTAGAATGATATCCATCATATTTTACATATTAGAAGGCTGTTGGAAGATTTTTTTCACTTTCCGTAAATAACCTGTGTAACTTTTAATTATGGGACAAGTATATAAAAGGTATAAAACCAGATTGGGATATTCTGCTGCATTAAATTTACTAAAAGATATTGTAGATTAGTTATACTTCTAGTTTCAAATTAACAAAATAAAACAATTACATGTGAATTTGAATTATCTTAAAATGAAATCTTAAATTACATAAAGGTTTATATATTATTACAGCCATTTAAATAACATTTTTTGATATCTTGCATTATCTTAATTTGTTCTAATTTACATTTCTTCTGTAAAAAATTTGATGGCTTTATCCTGGATTGTCATAAAATACATGTTTGGCTTGGGTTTTTTCCCTGAGAACTTTGTTTTCTGGACACTTTTTCTTAATACATGAAAGTATTATCAAAACTGCATTTAAATTATCTTGACAATGTTTTCCTGGCCAAAATGTCACGCTAAAAACATTCTTTTCCCTTTACCACCACTCTTAGAAATCTGTACCTACATTATAGATTTTTCACCACTTTTCTTTTAAAGGTTTTGGGAAAATATCAAGCAGACTTTAAGTGGTTTCTAATGAGAAAATATGAAAAATGTACATTTATTTAACATTTATAATAAATTTGGAAAATTAGATTAAATTTTGTATTTATATTAATGAACATACTGAATTAGGATGAATATGAAATTAAAAGGCTGTCAGAAATAGGGTCAGTATAACATCTGATGTGGAAAAGTGTAACTACATTTTTTGTGGTTTGGAAGTGTCTTGGTAATTTATGAAGTCAAAACCTAACAGTAATTTGTAGTTCAATGAAAGTACAAAATAACTTATTCTGAAGCTTCATAACTGTGGACAACATAATGCCATGAAGCAGCTATAAAGTGTATTTTTCTTTTTTCTTTCTTGAATTTACATACCATTGCTTAGCATTATTTCCAGAACCTTGTGTCAGTTCAACATTCAAATGTACTTCCTTAAGCCCCAATTCAGCTTCACATATTCAATCACATCTTTTGCTCTGATTTTTTTTGTCATGAATATTTGTCAGTTTTGCATACATCTCCTTGAACAGGTGTATTGTTGTTTGAGTAGTTCTACTACAGGTCTTCCACAGTAAATCTGAAGGTTATACAACTCCTTGTAGAAAACCAGTTCTGTGACGATGAAACCTTTCAGTTTGAATTCTTTTAATTCTTACATTGTCTTAGCTGATCTTCTGATCAAACACATCACACAAACTTGAATTACCTTACTCTCTCCTGAAAGTGTGTGGGGAAACCGTATTTTCACCTCTTAATTTTACAGAGTTGCTATCTCTATTTCAGTGTATGTTTAAATTTTGAGGTTTTATCTATTCTGTTGTCATTATTTGTATTGGTACTTCAACTGAAAGAGTTTTTCAACAGTGACTAGAACAACTGAGCATCACAAATCTAAAACCTGTTGTGCTCTTTCTCCTGACACTGTCTCTAAACAACGAGAGCTTTTTGAAGGTCATTTGTCTGCTCCAAGCAGTAACTCACTTTCCAGGTGGTTGGTTTACTGCAATGATCAGAGTCTGCAAGATGTAATTAATTTAAAAATACTTCATAGCCAAATTGGTAACTGCGTTCTTTGACTGATGCCTAACTATCTTTCAGGGAATGCCTAACTCTCCCTAGAGCATGAAAGTAGTGAATGACATTTCAGCAATCTTCCTTGCCTGCTCCTCTGCCATGTGCCATTCTCACAGTAAGGTATAAATAAGGGCCTATTTCTCCAGCCAGTTTAATTCCGTGCAGAAGCTCCTTGCAGAAAAGATCTTCCTCTCAAATACTGTGGTATCTTACATCTATATAATGTGCTTACAGAAATAACCACTTTTGGTATCCTGCTTCTGGTATGAATATTTGTATATTTTTGTCCCAGAGGCAAACTTGTAGAATTTTCTAATGTACCAAATTGCAACTATGCAATTAATATATGAAAATATTTTGAAAAATGCATGAAGAAGTTTTTTTGTACATGCAACAGAAGAAAAATACATTTGAAATTCCAATGGCTTATTGTATTCTTCTAAAAGGTTCTTGCACATTTAGGGGACAGGGGCATATTTCAATTTGTTTATGAATCTAGGAAGCTTGCACATAGCTAACACATTTCTATCAAGTAGATTTTAGTGAAAACAAGTTACCATGTGGTAGCTCTTAATATCAGAAGATGTGTTTTGTATGTTTGTAACTACTATATGATCTGTCATCAAGTGATTTTATGACATATACAGTTTTGACATGTTTGTGCTTTATGCTGGAAAGTGGCTTCACATAAGAAGTCAGATTGCTCTTATTACACATACTGGTTTTAAGTCCTATGTACAGGGACCAAGTTGGACATTAGGACCATTAAGTTGAATGTCTTTCCCAAAATTTTGCTATTCTGATATTTTTACATGATCAAACTACTGCTCAGTAGATATACCTAATGGCCAGTCCCTCACAGTCATCTGTGTTTGAGTACATAAATATTACACCATGAACTTTGAGGAAATAACTGGTTTGTATGAGTAGAATATTTTCTTTTTTCCCTTTCAGAGAATGCCTTTTATCAGTATGATCCATTCTGATCTTTTCAAATCCTTAACAAAGAGCACTATCAGGAATGTTTCTGAATGAGAGACCATTTGCCCATGACAATTAATTTCAAGCTCTTTCAGTTTATTCTTTCATATTACCCGCTCATAGACTACATATACCCTTACTAGACACATACAGACTTAGCTTAACTCAAAGCTCAATGATTAAATCCTGCTGCAGAGGCTGAATTCTATACTGGCTGTCTTTCCCCAATCATCAAAACAAGGTTTCTTAGTTGTTTTTTTTTCCCATGCAAATACTGGTTGTAAATAAATACTGGTTGTTTATTTACAACCTTTCAGCTTTTTAATATTTTTAAATCTGTTTATAATTTAGCCTATTTCAAGATATGTCAGTATCTTATTTTATATTGTGTGTAGAAATACATACGTGTAATATTGCTTATAAGCCTATATTTTAAATGTTAAAAATATAAAAGCTTTTTTAAAAATAAGAATTGTACTTAAATCACCAGAACTATACATTTTCACACCTCCTACATCCCAAGATTAATATTACTTCAGAAAGATACAAAATTTACCAAAGTGTATAGAATGGGGGGTTCCATGGCATTCAAGGCCATGGAAAAATTATGTTAAAGCTTAATGAAAATTTTTAACACAGTCAGACTGATGACTGTCAGCTGATTATCCTATTTAACATTGTAACCACTGTGTTCAAATCTGTTAGGATTGCAAAGCTTCCAACTGCTTGGAATGTGAAGGTAAATTAAGTAGCATTTGAAAGACTAGCACCACTGCTACATGTGAGTCCTCTTCCTGGAATAATTGGGAGTATAAATTGTGCTGCTCTCTGCTGCCCTAGACTTGGCATGCTCTGCTTTTTTGTAGACAGTGTGCATGCCAAGTCTGGTCAGCATCAGACAGTTACAGAAACTTCAAATTAGAGACACAATTTTAAGAAATGCAGTCATTAAATGTCTCAAGCATTTTAACTTTGGGATTTATTTTGGTGACATTACATAAATGATGGTTGTAAATAAAATATCTTTTAGTAACTTTCAACAACACAAAAAAGCTACTTCTGTTCTAAGCTAAATATTCTTATGAGAAATGTCAAACTCACATGATCAATTTATGAGTGGCTTATGTGATTAAACCGTGGAAGATTATCTGGTTTTCTCCTTCCAAATATGTGTTGCACTTGCATAGCAGCTGAATGTCTAATTCTTTTTTTTTTTTCCTGAATAAATTGAGAAAAAACCCTACAGACATAAAGAGAAAATTGTTTGAAATAAAGGTTTTTTTCATAAAGACCATATCTAAGCTTAGTAGATAATTGTGGTCTGACAGTATTACATCATGGTCTACTCCTGTCACTGTTTGGAACAACAGATATTTTTCTGCATTATATATGAAGCAGTAATAGTCCATCTTTGCAAAATATGCAGAGAATTGGGATTTTTAATCTCAGCTCCTTATTTGTGGACAAATAAGACAAATTAGACATGCAAATTTCTCTTAGAATGTTCTTTGACTCATCAGAGTGCAAAACTGAGATTCTCACAAGGTAATAGTTTAATTCAATTTTGCAAAGCACCTTCACATTTCCAAAAACAATTGAAGTAAGTTCAGTTACCCTCAGAGAGGTTGCAAGAGCCATTGTATGGTTCTGAACCTATTTTGCAAATATTTTCAGACAATGCTGCTGAACATTGATGTTTTAGAAAAGGTGTGACTCTTTTTTGTACGTAGATTTCTTTTCTTCTCCTCCACCTTTTCCTTCAGACTACTAGGCCTGAGGAATTATAATTTTGCATCTAATTAATTCCACTGTTGCTTGACTGCATCTGGTTGAAATGTGTATAAAACCTCTGATATAGATAGCAAAACATCAATTGGTTTCTTTTCTATTTATTGTGCAGAACTGCTGGATGTTTTGTACTAAAACATTGGATCATTGAGTGTTGGTGTGTTTTTTTCTTAAGGAGGCATTTTTAAGATATGCTCTCACAAGATTCTTTTATCCTTAAGACCATTTCTGAGGGCAGTCTGTCTCCACAATCTTTCAACCAGTAAAACTGATACATGTGTCTGGTCATTATACCCTACCTTCTTTTTATAGTTTGGGTTTTTTTGGTTTTTTTTTTTTATACAGAATTTCACTACTGACCTAAATAAATGACTGTATTTACAGTTGATGTTAATCTTTCCCGGAAGGTATTTAATACACACACACACACACACTTCTTTTCATAATCTTAGTGTTTAGTCTGCATGAGGAGAAGTCATGCCAATTTTATTGATTTTATAGCTTCAATTAAATCTGTTGGTATATAGTACATGCCCAACAGTAAATTCTTCCTTCTTCAAATAACAGACAAGTAATTGGTGTTTGTAATCATTAGAGACTGTTTGATATTTCCATGCATTTGTTTACAGAATACAATATGCAAATAAACAGAGCTTTTCCTTGGTATGATTTTATGTTGAAATCTTAATTGTCACCAGTTCCCTTAATTTTCTTATTGTACTTAAGCCTGGCAGAGAATACCTAAATTTCAATGTAGTGATGAAATTGATCCTACCACTTCACCTTTAGAAGTGATTTAGCCACTTAGATATATACTCATTTCCAGAGAGATCTTCCACATTGTTTTCTGAAACATTCTGTCTACTTTCTGTAAAAATCCTGATTATGTTCTTTTCCCATAAAAATAAGTAATTTTTCACCCTGCTCTCAGAATTTTGCATACACATACTGGTATTTGTTGTAATATTGGCCTTCTCCCTGTCCAAAATCAGGTCATTTAATAACAAGAGTTGGCAGCACTTCAAAGTCATACATCCAGGATTTTGAAAATTACAAAGATTCTCCTCTGCTGTCTTTTGAAGTTCAATTTTATTAATCAGAGAAAAAGCCATTTTGGCCAAAGTTACTTAACCATTTGGGTCATTTGGTATAATTTGAAACAGGCAAATCTCATTAGGATAAAATCTTTGATATTGATGTATATAATGGATTACTAATGTAAACAATAATATTTCTGTATTAGATAGTTTTAGGTCAAGAATTTATTAATAAACCAAATTAAAACAATGCAGTATATGTTGCAGAGACAAAAAAAAAAGCACTGCTCAAAACCCCTTCATCCAATCCATTTTAAACATGCTTTTCAATATATTTTGCATTTATGTTGTTTATATAAACAGTGTTATTGCTTTTTTTTATGCATGAAGATACAAATTAATCAAGATTCTATAATTCCAATGATATTTATTTTAATAATTTTTAAGAAAAAAGATGGTTTCTTACACTTAAGTATATGGGGGGTTTTGTGTTTGTTTCTTTCTTCGTCTATCCATTATGTCAGACAATAATACCAGAATTATAATTGGTCCTGTTAAGAATTCGATAAAATTTCACAATTTGCTCTCATTATTGAGAGATTCTGCTCTTATTATTGAGCAGAATTTCTACTGAGTTTTAGATATGAGAATAAAACCGGCAGCCGGGACAGAAGGGATCAGAATCTGTAGTAGTAGTTAGTACATGGTATTCCTGGAATGGCAGCTCATGCTGCTGTTCCAAGGCATGGGATGTTATGGATTGAAGAATGGGATGATGACACTAGGGAGATTTGAGAGGGTGCAGGACGAGGAACTGAAGAATAAAGAGTTCTGGGTGTATTTGCAATGCCATAAATATATTCAATTAATGTTTCTAAACAAGTCAGGAATAGATTTAAATCTTTTTGGTGCAAAAGTGGCCAGGGAAATTTAAGTAGACAATGAATTGTTGCATTATGGAGCTGCATTTATTAGGAATTCAAAGCATTAATTTTAAGATGCAAATATTAAATCCTATATCCCTGTTATATGAAAGTGTCAGCTCTGATGTGCAATTTTAAGACAAGAAAATAAACATATTAAAAGACTGAAATACCTGTTCAGGGGTTAGAATTTGCTGCAGGTATGGGGGGAAAAAAGGGAAAATAAAGTTGTCTTATGTATGACAGCTCTTTGCTTTTTAGTTCTTCAAGTGCAAATGAACTGGTAACAATTGTTTTGGCAGCAAGCTGTGATATATTTCCTACTCCCCTTTTTGCATTATACGGTTCATGTTTTCCTCGTGTACCTGCAGATTACCCATACATCTTCATGAACATGTTTCTGACAATACTACAGAAAAATATTCATCCTTTGAGAGAAGAGCTCAAAGAATTATAAATATGTAGTTGGCCAGCCTGTATCCTCATTGTTAGTCCTTAGAACTTAGTTTAGTTAGGTTGTCAGACATCAAAGCAAATTAGACATTACTTCTGAGAATATTGTTGGTAAAGTGTTTCACTGATTGTTAGCTATGATTTCTGGTGATTTTCCAACCTTTCCAAATAAAGGAGCAGCCTGAACAGGAGGCTATTAATCATTGCTTTGCTCCATTAAGGTCTTCACTTGTGTGA
>VWZS01005537.1:0-51532 GCA_013397075.1 Rhabdornis inornatus | reverse complement strand
GGAGCCGCCGCCGGACCGCGCGCGGAGCCGGCGCGCGCCAGCCGCGCAGCACGCCCATTGGTCAGCGCCCAGCCGCGCAGCTCGCCCATTGGCCAGGCGGGCCGTCAGTCCCGCTCCGCGGCGGAGAGCGGTGCGGCGCGCGCCCCGCAACGGGAGCGATCCGGGAGGCGGCGGNGCAGCACTTCAAAGTCATACATCCAGGATTTTGAAAATTACAAAGATTCTCCTCTGCTGTCTTTTGAAGTTCAATTTTATTAATCAGAGAAAAAGCCATTTTGGCCAAAGTTACTTAACCATTTGGGTCATTTGGTATAATTTGAAACAGGCAAATCTCATTAGGATAAAATCTTTGATATTGATGTATATAATGGATTACTAATGTAAACAATAATATTTCTGTATTAGATAGTTTTAGGTCAAGAATTTATTAATAAACCAAATTAAAACAATGCAGTATATGTTGCAGAGACAAAAAAAAAAGCACTGCTCAAAACCCCTTCATCCAATCCATTTTAAACATGCTTTTCAATATATTTTGCATTTATGTTGTTTATATAAACAGTGTTATTGCTTTTTTTTATGCATGAAGATACAAATTAATCAAGATTCTATAATTCCAATGATATTTATTTTAATAATTTTTAAGAAAAAAGATGGTTTCTTACACTTAAGTATATGGGGGGTTTTGTGTTTGTTTCTTTCTTCGTCTATCCATTATGTCAGACAATAATACCAGAATTATAATTGGTCCTGTTAAGAATTCGATAAAATTTCACAATTTGCTCTCATTATTGAGAGATTCTGCTCTTATTATTGAGCAGAATTTCTACTGAGTTTTAGATATGAGAATAAAACCGGCAGCCGGGACAGAAGGGATCAGAATCTGTAGTAGTAGTTAGTACATGGTATTCCTGGAATGGCAGCTCATGCTGCTGTTCCAAGGCATGGGATGTTATGGATTGAAGAATGGGATGATGACACTAGGGAGATTTGAGAGGGTGCAGGACGAGGAACTGAAGAATAAAGAGTTCTGGGTGTATTTGCAATGCCATAAATATATTCAATTAATGTTTCTAAACAAGTCAGGAATAGATTTAAATCTTTTTGGTGCAAAAGTGGCCAGGGAAATTTAAGTAGACAATGAATTGTTGCATTATGGAGCTGCATTTATTAGGAATTCAAAGCATTAATTTTAAGATGCAAATATTAAATCCTATATCCCTGTTATATGAAAGTGTCAGCTCTGATGTGCAATTTTAAGACAAGAAAATAAACATATTAAAAGACTGAAATACCTGTTCAGGGGTTAGAATTTGCTGCAGGTATGGGGGGAAAAAAGGGAAAATAAAGTTGTCTTATGTATGACAGCTCTTTGCTTTTTAGTTCTTCAAGTGCAAATGAACTGGTAACAATTGTTTTGGCAGCAAGCTGTGATATATTTCCTACTCCCCTTTTTGCATTATACGGTTCATGTTTTCCTCGTGTACCTGCAGATTACCCATACATCTTCATGAACATGTTTCTGACAATACTACAGAAAAATATTCATCCTTTGAGAGAAGAGCTCAAAGAATTATAAATATGTAGTTGGCCAGCCTGTATCCTCATTGTTAGTCCTTAGAACTTAGTTTAGTTAGGTTGTCAGACATCAAAGCAAATTAGACATTACTTCTGAGAATATTGTTGGTAAAGTGTTTCACTGATTGTTAGCTATGATTTCTGGTGATTTTCCAACCTTTCCAAATAAAGGAGCAGCCTGAACAGGAGGCTATTAATCATTGCTTTGCTCCATTAAGGTCTTCACTTGTGTGAGCCTTCCACACTCAAATGAGCTAAAATACTGACACTAGTTCCACTCAACAGCTTGGGTTATTCACTGGAATTTAGCAGTTTATGAAAGCTCCTGCAAGATTTAAACAACAACTATTGTTTTTTACCACACACAAAGTCACAGATTAAGAAATGAAACGGTAGCTGAAAGTAAAGGTTGTTTCATCTAAAGCAGGGTCAGTTTGCATACTGGATGCAGTGAATAGCTTTCAGTTCTAATTAGTGTATAAACTTAGCAAATAGATGACTTCCAACCTTTCATTTCCTTTAAAAATTGAGTGGTTTCAAGTTCCTTTCCGAATACATTTCTACACAAGCTCTTACCGGCTGCTTCATACACCCCTATACTGGTGTTCTATATGGGGTAAATGAAGCAGAAGGCAGGTTGCATTTATCCTATGACAAGATGAAAAGCTGATTACGCAGATGAGTGCAGATGAAGTGGAAACCTCTCAGAGATTAGGTTTTGCTCTCACTGTGCCCTACATTGCAGCACAGCCTGACATAATCATTTCATGTTGGTTGCATTCTGTGAACTCTTGTTTCCACATAAATCATGTGTTTGCAAAATGAAGTTACTAAGAAAGTGATTGTTAATCTTTGTTTGAAAGTACTAGACATCAGAAGAGCAAGACTTACTTTCAGCCAGGGGTTTTTCCATTCCCTAGTCTGCAGACATCTCAATATGCAGAGTATGAGCTAGTACTTGTATAGGTCACCGGCTGATGGTCAAAAAATTTCAGGTAAAAAAGTAGGAAAACTCATTTTGTTAAGTTTTCAAAAGGAAAAGATGATGCGAGTGGTCTAAAGTGATAAGAATCAGATAATTTCTCGTATTTCAAATAGAGATGGGTGTTTTCTGTTTAAGTTCAATAAGATCATACTTGTTTCATAATTATTTACGAAAGATCAGTACAATGAGGTAATAAATAATTTAATAAATTAATTAATGAAGCAGAACGAAACGTGACATTTCCAGGAGGCTACAAGTTACAGTGAGGAAAGGTATTCTGTTGCAATCTTTGACCACACAAACAAGGGTCTTAAACGCCTATGGAAACTACAAGAGAATGTCTTTGTCCTAGTTGTATCTGTTATTAGAAATATTTTAACCCTAACCCTGTTAGTTCTGAACTGTCGCTATTATTTTTACCTAAATCAGTTATTCCAGAAGCGTTTTTCTTCCTTTATGGTGCCTTTCAGAATGGAGAACTTTCAGGGAGGAGTAGCAGGAAGATTACTTGTAGAAAAGTGAGGTTTAGACCAACGAGCCAGATCTTTGCTCCACCTAAAATTCTGTCCCTTGAAATAGCAAGGTATTTTATGAGGTGATTTAGGACTGCAGTTTGTATTCTGATTTTCTTCTTCTAGCAGTATTAGGAGAAAAGGAGAGGATTTCTTGTCCTCTAATGTTGCAGTTCAGAGTTATGTCTGGCTTGCTTGAGGGCTGTATTGTAATTTACTGTGGTGAGCGGCAGCGACATGATTGGCAGCGATGCTCATCCAGGGGGCGAACAGATTTGACGGATTATGCAACGGCAGTTAACGACGAGAATAAGCAGGCTGCCGCCGCGATGCCCTAGCTCCCCTCAGCCCCACGCTTTTTCTCAGAGTGTTTCTGGCTCCNTTCGTTCGCTTGCCCACCGCTCTGCCCATCTGCTCGGTTCCCCGCAGTGGCTCTGTCGCAATCGAGTGGATTACAAAATAAAACCACTAACTCAAGACTGCAGGGAAGGGATCTGTTTGGTCGTCATTAGCATCTCGTCTTCTCTCTGGCTGCTTATTTATAAATAGCTTCTGAGGGATCACGAGAGCTGGGATCTCTTAGTTTCTCTTGCGGTCCGAAGAAAGTCCGTAGATTTTCCCCCCCCCCCCCCCCCCCCCGCTTCTCGACAGCGTTATTAAAGATTAAAGTAAATTTAACTGGATTACCTCCCCCCGCCCCAAAATGACTCTTAAAAGTACCCTCGTTTTCCTCTAGTGTGGTGTGCGGAATAGGTGCAGTGAAGCGGAGAAAGCAGGCTGTTACAGTTCTGTAGCATTTGATGTGTGCAAATACCGTCGGGCACTCGGGAGGGCAGATGAGTGGGAAACACGTGATTAATATTTACAGAGTTCAGACAATCTCTTACTCTGGGTTGTGAAGCTTACAGGGGTCACCATTGCAGATGACGCTGATGAACTGTTACCCTGAGTTAGAATGCATTTGTATGCTGACATTTGCTAATGTCTTTTACGTGTAGGAAACAGACAGATACTGACATTCTGGAGAAAGCCTTCTCTTGCTGCTTTGCACAGTCTCTTTTCTTCAGCTGCAATATTATATCACATCATGATACAACAGACAGAGAGTTGGTCTGGGAACTGTATATATTTAATCCTTCCGGCTGTCCCACAGTCTTGTCTTGTGATACTTGTTTTCTCAAGCGTGTAGCAGGAATCATAATGAGTTCTTTTCTTGTAGCTTCACAGAAAATCAACCAATTTTTTTAAATTGCAGAGAAATTACAGAGGAAGGAATTTTGAATACATTCCTAATTTTAGTTATATTTTTACGCCCATCCTTTGAATCATTCATGATGGCTTAATGATCATTTTACTTGTAGAAATATCTTGTGCGGATGTTACCATTAAACTATTACATGCGCATTTAAAGATATTTCTGCAAGCGCATCAGTAGTATTCCTGTGAAGTTTAGGTAAATCATTTCCGCATAATGTGAAACTTTCACTTTTCAGATGGCTTGGACTGTGCTTGCTGGTGAATTGGCTTGTTTTGGTAAGTTTCAGCAGAAGCAGTTCAGCAACTTTTTGTTAAATGGAGAGTGAAAGAAGAACTGCTTTTTTGTGTTACTATAAAGAAAGAAACTGTCAACACATAACATCGTTAACTTAATTTGGACGACTGTAGACAGAAAATTGCAGTTTGGTATGAAATCAAACATGTGAATAGTGGAAATAAGTTTTTACATGAGTCAAACCTATCTCACTGAAAGTGGCATGGACATGCATGTTCCTGCATGGTTTTTTAATGGATGTATATGTAAGGGGTACAGCTGCATGGGAGTAGGTGACTTAATCATGTAGTAAGTAGTAAACAACAGGACAATGTTTCTGTAACATTTTACATCTTGTGAAGATAAGATTGAAGTAGAGGCATGGGTAAAAGATTATGATCTCTGTAGAGATTTTCTTACATGGACAGGTATTTCCAGGAAAACAGAACTTTTCCTTTCAATTTCTGTTTTCAGATTTTCATATCTGTAAAGTGAAAGCTATAGGCAAATACCAAGTAGAAAACTGAGAAATGGCTGGGTTTCACAATAAATGCCAAGGTAATGAATGTCAACTTTATATTGACATTTGTCAGGACATAAAAAGGTGGTGAAGAGACAGTTCTGCCTGGGATATGAAGAACTACTTGGCAGGGGGTGGTGATTGAGAATTTTGTGGTTTTGGTGTTTTGTTGGGGGTTTTGGGTTTGTTTGTTGGGTTTTTTTGTTGTTGTGGGTTTTTTTGGATGGTTTTTTATGTTTACCTAGGAAAAGACCTAGGGCCTTCACACTGTCATTTAATAGGGTCATCCTTTCTGAAGCTTTGATCCTTCTTTAACTTGCACACATAAAATGTTTGAAAATGGAGTCAACAGTCAAAAGCAGCCTTTGCAATCAAATCCAAATAATACTTTCAGACAGTGGTCAAGAGCAGGAAAAAAAGCAGCAAGAACAATCACAGAGGTCTTCATTAAGGCTTGAGGGTCGGAGGGCTTTTTGCTCCTACAATAAAGTATAGTATTTAAGAACTGAATGAGTTCTAGTCTTAAAAAACCCCAACTTTTCTATGTGCCTTTGTGTTGCTATTACCAAAAATTAGTTTGCATCCCTTTCTCCACCCATTCCTCCTGGAATCTAAGTCTGTCAGCTTTTAATTTTTCTTTAGCTATCTTGGCATGAAATAAAACTTCCTCTTCTAGCTTGGGTCTCATATGACTTTAAAAGATACATAATTTGAATGTGTATTCCATTAGGTTTTAGGTATCAGGAGGAGTATCAAAATGCAGGAAACTGGCCATCATAGGGTAATCAAATAGATAAAACTCAATGGAATCTGAACCTTAACCAAGTGTAAATTGTTTCTACTGTTTCAGCATGTTTTATATATTTATACATTATTCCTTGATGACAGCCCCTCTTTTTTTAGTTAATAATCACATCACTGCTATAGTTTCTAGTTGTGACCATTAATGTTTATTTCCCCATACTTAGAGACAGTAGGAGCAAAGACTGCAATAATATTTTAATGACAATTTAATTTTTTTAAAGCTCAAGTTGGTACTTGATTTTTTTTAAGTCTGGTTTTATGTCGAATGTCCAGAGTAGTTCAAACCTCCTTTGTGACAGCGGAGCCTATAGAGCTTAGATCTGCCTGTAACGAGAAACCCAAGGGAAGGGTTCTTTTTGCCATGATCATTTAGTCTTATGAAATTTCATTCCATCTTTGCAGATTAATATTTGTGACTTTTCTTGCCTGCAAGTGTTGCCAGGCTAGAGATACAGTATGCATAGCTAAATAGGCAGTATGTATATCTCAGCACTTCTGGCTGAGAAGCTGGAAAGAAAGCACATAAAATGCTAGGTGTGAGTTCTTATCCAAGTCACTCTCTCATAGTCAGGCAGGTACTACTGTTTCTTCTCTTTCCATGGAAGATTGAATCTCCAGCCATGGCTTTGAACATTCAGCTTGACTTTAAATCCAGTTCTATGGGCTGATAATGGGGGGCTGATTATCTCCACAAGACCATATGCATTTTGTTGAGTTGGGCCCTTAGAAAATTACAATAGACCTTTAAATTCTTAATATTGAATTGTTTCTGTCCTCCATTTAAAAAGTCATCAAGTCTTATAGATTAAATTAAATGGCACTACTGAAATCTTGAAGTAAAATGAGCATTTCTTAAGTCAAGACTTAAGTCAACATTTTCCTTGGTCATTCTCTTGATCCTGTGGCATTTTAAGCTTATTATATTGAAATACTGTGTTCTTCATATTTTAATCTAATTGCTTCTTTTGCCAATGAGGGTTGTATTGTTGCTTAAGTTAGAACTTCCATGGGGGATTTATGGAACCTGTTTAATCTTAATCTAATTTAAGAGTTTTATAATTATTTTTATTGGTAAAAATGCATTTTCTGCTGACTGACTTGCTGAATTTAATAAAAATTCTGTATTCAATCTTCCATGATAGCGACCAGACCAAGAAAATGACAATGACATACAACCAATTAACCGTTTTCAATACTTTTAAAAATGTTAATGTTATGCACTTGGGACTGATAAAATAGACTAAATGTATATCTAAAATCTAGTGCTTACTTCTTTAACAGGCAAAAACCTATAATCTCTCCTAGCAATTTAGTTTGTCATTTTTGTTAGTTGTATTCATATGTTGAAACTATTTACCTATGTATGCAGTGCTACCAGCAAAAAGTTGGAATGAAGAAAACACAAGCGACCACAGTTCTCTGATCTAATACTTTCTTCTTTGAAGAACAAGTCATTACATCCCATTTCATCTTGTACAGCCAAGGTTTTCAAAACTTGAATTATTGTTAGAATTTTTGAAACAACCCAACATTCCTTAAGGCTAAAGTAATTTCAAGACCACTAAAATTTTTGAAGGTAGAAAAGTTAAAAGTATTACTGAGTTTATTCTCAACCATTGCATAATTTTTGAAAAAATATGCACAATTAAAAATAGGTTTATTAAGTTGTCAAATACATTATTTTAGAAAATTGTTCTTGATTCTTAAGGACTTATGTGGGACAGAGTCTTTGACCTTTAATTACTGAAAGGTATAGTCAAAACATGCTGTATTTTGTGAAGGAGTCCTTCTATAGGTATAGAAGTTTGTTATGGGAGGGGTTTTAATTGCTGTTATTATTCTTTAAATTCAATTTCTCTCTTGTTTTCACCACTGAAGTTTCCTTATGATTTGCACCTCCTTTTGTGATAAGTCCATACTTTTGCAGCTGTATTTTCTTCCCTTGCTCATGAAATAGCTCAAACATTTGCTGCAATGTAGCCTTTTAGTTTCTTTCTTTGCTTTCCCTAAATACCATATTGGATTTAAAGTTCAGAATATATGGCCAGATAAGTCTCTGAAAGTGACGTTTGGTGAAAGACCTCTGATCTGAAAGGCTGCATACTAAATGTGTCATTTAAATATCGTCATAACACTAACAATCATGGGCATGCAATAATTAAAAAAATATGTACTTTCTTGGGTTGGGGAAATTAAAGATGTTATTAATACAATACAGAACAAGATGCAGCTCTTGCTGAAGAGTTGGCTACTTGAACAATCAAAATTAAAGCTTTTTGACAAAGATTAAGAAGAAGATGATCCTTTTATTTAGAAAATACTTATTTAATTCATGTTTTCCTGTATAAATATCCTATACTTGCTGCCAGAAGTGGAAACAAGTTACTGTGTATCCTGCAGAACTTACCCATTGATAAAGTATTGAGAAAAAAATGTTATATTGTAAGGGGTATTATCTATCTGGGTTAAAACTGGAAAAACTCATGTGTGCAGTTTATGACCCAAGTCTGACATGTACAAATACGATATTGCAAGTTTGCATGTTTTTGTTCACTGTAAATGCAAATTTTTTTACCTCACTTTTCCTGATAATACATTTTTTTTGGTGATGAAATATGTAAAATTATATTTTAGATAATGTGAATAGTTTGTCTGTAGTAGCTGTTCTGGTCTAGTATCGCTTTTTGTTTATTTGTTTCTTTGTTGCTTGACAATCAGCTGACTATTAATAAGCGCAGCTTTTCATTAAGACATCTGTAGCTTAAGGCAAAAGATCTTTTCCTCTTGCCTCTAATTACATAACTGTATGAGTTCAGCTGAATATTAGCCACTATCCCTGTACACATATCAAGGAGTAGTTTTCTATTTTAAGTTACAAGATTTCATTGTGAGTGTTCATCTTAGGTACAAAGGGTATAGGGGAGGTGTTAGGGATGTAAGGATGTTGTGGAGGAGAATTACTTGTCTGAATGAGGTATATACATTATTACATTGATGTAAAATTAGTAAAGCACAGTACACCATGTGATTGTTCCTGAGAAATGAACCCTGTCTTTATTTTAAAATAAATAAAATAATTGTAACATTTATTTTCATTTCCAGATTTTGCAAAATTACTCTTTTCACAGACTTTCCTGAACTATAAGAGATCCACAATGATCATTGGGCCCAGCTCTTAAGTGAATGGCGCATACAGGGATAGAACCCACAACTTTGTCATCATTAGCACCATGCTCTAACCAACTGAGCTAATTACAGGTTTTCTAACCATCAAAGAGAGTTTGGGGTAATGTTTGTTTGCTTGTTTATAAGTATCTTTTGAATTCCTTTGAATCATAAGTTTGAGCTTCTACGTATGGTGAGAGTATGAGGAATGTTTTTAGTGGTACTTACCTTTCAGTTTGCCTCTTCAGCAGCCAGAAAACTCTGTTCTAGTAAAAAAAAAAAATGGAAGCAAGATGATTGACTCATCTGCTCTCTTGGCTTTTTCCATGCCAAATGCCTAAGAGCAAGGTGGAGAGTGTAAAAACCTGACTGAAGTGCAGAAGGAATTTGTTTGTTTGTTTAAATGCTGTACTTCTTGAAATAGTCAAACAGACTGTTACTGTGTTATTTCTTTGGGATATGTGTACAGATTGCCTTTGCCCATTCTCTGCTTTAATGTCTGCTGGTTTGCTACTTAATGTACTTCCTACATTAAAGACTTTTCATATTTGTAATACCCATTGCAGACTTTTTTATTAGCAACCTCTTAAACAGTCAGATGGGTGAGTTTGCGATGGAAATCTCATTTGGTAATTAATTCTTGCAAATTAGTCGCCTTTGACAAACAGATTTTGGACATTTTTGTGGTGTGGTTGACTCTAACAACAGTTTCATGAGGACATGTCGTGTGACCAATTTTTTTTTTTTAACTTGGTGATGCAGTTGTGCCAGAAAAAGATAGATATTGCTTTGTTAAACTGAAGTAGGATACAGAGGGATGAGAACTTTCATGTCAGACTCCTTTCAGGAACATTTTTTTGAGACTTGGTAGTGCAAATACTACATGTATTATTTTATATTTGACTAGTCAAACGTAATATACATTTTTTTGTGTAAATGGTGAGCATTAGTTCTAAACCCCAAAGTATCATGGCTGCTTTTTTTCATCTTCTGTACACTAAGAAGATAATATGCATATTTGTAGGTATGTCAAATGAAACCATGGTCTACAAAGGACCAGAAAAACTGTGGGACACTTTGTCTACTGAGAATGTATTTGTTCCTAATGAGGCATCACCATATTATTCAGTCCAGCCAGAAACCTTTAAACCCCGTTTTAATTAACTTTACATGCCTTGTGTAAATTACCTTTTTCCCAAATTCTGGTTTCTGGTTTCAAGAAGTTTAGATCTCCTCATCTTTGGATCACAAGGATGATGTGTTTAGAGATCTGGGTTTCAGATTTTTTGTTTCATGGACTCTGTCCTGGGTTTCCTGGTTCTCGGTGTTGGATTAGATTGAATAGAACAACACAGCCAAAGGTTGCATTTATGGTTAAAAATTGGTTTTGCTATACAAAGCTCTGCATTGTGGATTAATTTAATGACTTTCCACACTATGGTTTGGATTATTTCTCTGTTTCATCTGAATTCATTGGCAAGACTCTTATATGCCTTAATACCTCTCTTGTGCTGTTGGATGAGATCTGAAATTTAATAAAGCAGCTTCCTGTCTGGCATAGACTCTGTTTTGTATTCCTTAATGCTCTCTTTGCTGGTGTAAGTCAGTACTTATGAAGTTGAGAAGAGCAGTATTTTAAACCACTATTGCTAGCAATATGCAGTATCGTTCAAACTACTATATGAATAATTAAATACTCTAAATTTGGTTGGTATTTTTTTTGTGTGGTGTTTGGTTTGGGGTGTTTTTTGTTGGTTTTGCCACAATCCAATAAACACAATGTAGACTTAGAGTTGGAAAGTTCTTTACGGAATTCTTTTATTTACGTCAAACCTGCTGGAAGGCGCTGTAATATTTTGTCTTTGTGAAAGTATTATAACCTTTATCTTTCTAATGACAATATTTGTAAGTCCCATGAAAATTTTAAAGAACCTCAGAGAAACTTGAGAGTTTAGGCAGGAGAAGAAAATGGTAGTGTTTGTCTCTATTTGTCTATATCAAAACAGTTGTGCTCAGTAAATAAATGTTATGGTAATTTCATTTCATTGTCTTCGAGCTTGTGATGTGAAACCTTGGTATGTTCACATTTTTACTACCTTATTTCTACCTTACTTTTTCTGTTGTGATGTGTTAATTAGCTACATGGCTCAGAAAGTTAGTCATAGTGTGCTCAGAAATAGAAACAATCAGATATTAGGGAGAGCTGGGAAAGTACAGAATGTCAGTTCTGGCTTACTTATGTATCATAGAAAGGAGGAAGACCATCTGTCATGCTGAGAAGTAAATTCTGTGTCCTGCTAGAGAAAAGGAACTGTAGGAACGGAGTCCTGGGTTTTTAAGAGCATGTTTTGAACAGCATAATGAATGGATGTGTTGGCATTAGACTTTAAAGACTACTGTGACATTTTTTGTTGTTGTTAAACTGAAAGAAAATCCATTAGCAGAGCAGGTTTGCTTCTCAGCTGCCTATTTAACAATTTCAGCTGTTCTCTGCAGTTATTAGCTTTCTCTAAGTAGATGTTTTCCTTGAAGCAGAATTAAGACAATACCATTTAAAAAAAAGAAAGTTCAATAGATTTGTTTTTTTTCTAAGTGAAAAATAGCTTTTAATTTTAATCATTTTTGCAATATGATTCAAGAAGAGCTGTAGGTCTTGTTTCAGTAATGTAATTATTCAGAACTCAAATTAGATTGGGGGGGCTGCTTGTTTTTTGGGAGGGGCATAGCTCAGCAAATCCATGCAGCGGAGACAAGGGCTAGCTAGTTCTCTTATTTGCACATATCATCTTTTGTCACAAAAAAAAACCCAAATGAAAACAATGCACATTACCAAGTGTAATACAATCCACAGAATAGGGCTGACTTGAACCTGGTGATATCATAGATGTCATTTGAGGATACTAAATCTAATCATAATGTCTGGGTCTATAGCTACTGGGTCTGTAGTTTCCATGATGCTGTTTCCTGAGGGGTGTTCACTACTGCTTGACCGAAGAATGAGCAGGCTAAGACAGCTCCTAATATTTCTGTATGCAGAACCACTCAACTGCATGTGCCAGTGGCACACACACCCTGTGGCTGCACAATCACTCTATGTTAGAGAGCAGCAGGCGTGCACAGCTGGAGACAAGGAAGACTGGTGAGGCAAGAGGTGAGGCTGTTCTTTCAGGTAGTCCTCAGCCTTGCCTGTATCTCAAACTCCAGACTCACACAAAGAGTTAAATAGGAAACAGAATGGCATATTTTTCTCAGACTCTCTCACAGGTCTATGAAGTAACAAGTCAGTCTTCAACAAAAGTAGTGACTAAAGGTTTTGCACCTTTCCTACCACTTTCTATACTTGAACAGTATTCTGAATCATGCCATTCAACTGCTAACTGCTGGTGAACAGAATTAAGAAGCTCATATGGCTCTAATGGAACATTGTTCTTACTGTAGTCTCTCTCCTTAGGATATCTTCTCTGTCTTTAAGGATTATGTATACATTTTAAGAATTTTGCTGGCATGAAGAATGATAAATGGAAATGGTAAATGGAAAGTTTGAAACTGTTTAAAGAACAATATGAACAGATGCAATTAAATCACTGGAATAAATGACTGCTTGTTGATAAGATGTTTTGGGTAAATGCTGCTTGATTCTTACAGTTGGGCTTCACTAATTACTTATAATAAGTTATGGGCATCATTATAAAATGATACCTAACTCTGCATAATAAAAACTGATACAAAACTTGTATATTTTTGGATCTCAACAAAGCTTTCAATACTGTCTCTCACAGTGTCCTGTTGGATAAAATGTCCAGCACACAGCTGGATAAACACATCATGTGATGGGTGAGCAGCTGGTTCATGGATCAGGTGAAAAGGGTTCTAGTGAAGGGGGTGACATCAGACTGGTGGTCAGTCACTAGTGGGATTCTGCAGGGCTCTGTCCTAAGCCCCATGCTCTTCAACATCTTCATTAATGACTGGAATGCAGGACTTGAAGGAATACAACATAAGTTTACTGATGACACTAAATTGGGAGGAGCTGTTGACTCCCTCAGAGGCAGGGAGGCCCTGCAGAGACACCATCACATATCAGAGGGCTGGGCAATCACCAGCCATATGAAGTTCAACGAGGCAAATTGCTGGGTTCTGCACCTGGGATGGGCAATCCTGGATGTATGGACAGACTGGGGAATGAGAGACTGGGAAGCAGTGCCACAGAAAGGGACCTGGTGGTTCTGGTCAATGGCAAGCTGAACATGATTCAGCAGTGCCCTGGCAGCCAGGAGGGCCAAGTGTGTCCTGGGGTTCATCAGGCACAGCATGGCCAGCTGGGCAAGGGAGGGGACTGTCCTGCTCTGCTCTGAGCTGGGGCAGCCTCACCTCGAGTGCTGGGGGCACTTCTGAGAGCCACAGTACAACGAAGATATGAAGTGCTAGAGAGCATCCAAAGGAGGGCTATGAAGATGGGGAAGGGTCTAGAGGGGAAGCCTTAAGAGGAACAGCTGAGGTCACTCATTCTGTTCCACTTGGAGGAGACACCTCATTGCAGTCTTCACCATCCTCATGAGAGGAAGCAGAGAGGCAGGTACCAATCTCTTCACTCTCATGAACAGTGTCAGGACTTGAAGAAATGGCATGAATCTGAGTTGGGGGAGATCTAGGTTGTATATCAGGAAAAGGTTTTTCACCCAGAGGGTGGCTGGGCACTGGAATGGGCTCCCCAGGGCAGTGGTCACGGCACCAGCCTGGCAGAGTTCAAAAAGCATTTGGGTAATGCTCTCAGGCACATGGTGTGACTCTTGGGGTGTCCTGTGCAGGGCCAGGAACTGAACTTTGATGATCTTGATGAGTCCATTCCAAATCAGCTTATTCTATGATTCTATGAAATATGCTACATAGTAATATGGCAGCTTCCTTTTAAATATTGTTGCCTAAGTTTGACTCTTAAAATTATGAAAAGTTCTGTTGTATTTATTCTTTTCCAGCTGAAAACTGAGATGCCTGCATTTTTCTGTGTAGGAGCAGGTGCTCTCCAGCTTTTTGTGCTCCTGAGCTTTAGGTCTTTCCTAATGCTTATGCATTTCTTAATTACTTCAGACTTCTCCACTTTAATTGTGGTAGCAGATTCCTTCTGGATAAAAAACAATTTAGTTCTCAAAAGGAGCAAACAAACTTCCATTATGTATCCAAAGAATGTAAATATATCCAATCTATAGGAAGAAAATATGTGATGAAAAGAAAAGGAAATAAAAAAGTTCAAAAAAATCTGCCTATAAAAGTACAATTATGCTATTGCGTGTTGGTTCAAAATGGATTTGTATAGTACCTGTATGTTAGCCAAGTAAACAGAACCTAATTTTTTTTTATTATTCCAAGTTTTCTTCATGTCTTGACAGTTCCACATAATAGTACAAGAAGAAAATATTCAGCCCTTTTTATCTTCTAAATGTTTTCTTGGTAAATAAATCCGTGAGGCCTAATTACATTGTGATAGTGTTATGCTGGTGGTTGTGCTGAGTAAAAAGGCAACAGGCATGCTTGAATGATTCTTTTTACTAAATGTTTAACAGCAAGTTAACTTTTAACAGAGAGAGGGCAGGAGATTCCACCATTCAAAAGTAAAGTCTCTTTGAAACGGGTGTTTTAGTGACCATCTTGTGACCTGATGCAACAGCATTGACTGAGAGCCCTGGAAACAGAGGGATGATGTACGAGACAGAAAGATTATGACTCCAACTATGAGTGCTAGCAGTGTCATTCTTTTTGTGTCAGATTTTCAAGGTAAAAGATTTGTATCAGAAAATACTGAGAGAAGATTGTGCTTCTGCAGGCTTGTTATTTGTCGTATTAAATTTGCCATAATCAAGTTTGACAGGCTTCTCTTTATTTTTTCCAGCAGACAATATTATTGTTGAAGATTAGTCAGATGCCTTCTGTCCATTCCCTGCCTCACATGCTATGTCATGCAAGCTTTGGAACACTTAGAACATAATTTAAATGAATGACTAATTTGGCAAGCATAATGGAAGGCACACATACCATCCTTCAATTGCACAAACCCATTATGGAGCTTTGTTACATCAGCTTCTATCATCTGGAGGGGAAAGTCACAGGATTTACTTACAAGAGCTCTGGAACTCTGGATGGAACCAGTAAGAGTTTCTGTGGCTGCTATCAAGTAAGGGAGAGGTTGGACATGGACCTGAGAGAACTGCCGTGTAAAGACTGTGGAGTTATTATTTTCAAGCAAACTACCACAAAAGACCTTCTCAATGAAATGTACAAACTAACTGCTGAAAAGGAAAAACTGTTATCCAGTGTTTTGAGATCTCATCATATTCCGGACCTTAAGGCAGGACATCAGGAGGAAAAGCAACAGGATGTTTCCAGAGTCCCGAAACTTAAAGGTGATAATTACTCCGGTCTTACACATCAGCAGGAGTTATTGCTGGATTCTACAAAGAAGGACAATTTGAATCACAAAAAAATGAGGAAATACAGAAGGAAAGAGAGCTTTGAGGAGATCAGGCATCGGAAAGAGGGAAAAAAGATACAAGAACATCTCTTTTTACTGAGTGCACAAGACATGCAACAGAAAAATAAGAAGATGGTCTCCACAAAACTTTCTATCAGGAGTTATCCCAGCTCCTTTTCTCCCTCCAGCTGGCTAACAGTAAAAGGTAAGGATAATTTACCAGTAGATAATAGAACACAACCAGAAAGGTGGACAGAAGAGGGGTATTTTCTTAAGAGCAACAAAGCTGTGAAATTGGATGTTGACTTACCAAGTTCTAGCTCAAAAGACATCAATGAGGTTGTTGCAGTTGAACCAGTGGATAATGGAGAACGCATTCCTGAAGTTACCAAGGTACAACAGAGGACCACTTTGGTGAATTCATCTCAGTACAGTCTGTCTAACAAACTCGAGACATTAAGTAAATCTGTAGCTGCTAAAATCTTGAAAAGTAGCAAGTATGCTGAGCCAGTATGCAAGGAGAAACCAGGAATCACAGTTCTTGCTGAAGTCCAGGATATAGACACTTGTTTTAAAAAAGTTACCAACCCTCCTGCAGAGTCTTTACCTGATTCTCACAGAGATAATGAAACCATTTCTCCTGTTCTCACAACAGCACATAATGAGTTTATATCAAGAACTGATGAATACTCTGTAGATGAAGCTACTGGAGACTCTAATAACAGTGTGCTGGAGGAGAAGGAGGAAGATGGCTCTGGTTTGCAGTACAAAGCAGAGAGAGTGCACATTACTGATGAGTCATGCAACCTTGTGGGAGCTGTTAATAAAGCTCTTCTGAAAGTTATCCAGAGCGACAGTTTAGATGAAGCTGCAGAATGGAAGAGGCTGCAACAAATTACAAGAGTAGACAGAAACCTGCCAGGCTCACTATATGAGAAAAGGACCACTGTATCCCAGGGAAACAGCAAGCATTTATTTTTGAACCTGCCTGTAAATGAAAGTCCCGATATTCCTCAGACAAGTAATAATCTTAAACTGGAAGAGAAAAGGCTGCATTCACCCCCATTAGCAGCAGTGAGTAATGTTTTTAGTAATTCATATCCGCTATCTAATACACACAAACAGATGTCTCCTATTCCTTCTCCGTTATCTTCGAGACTGCCTAGCCCGCAGCTGCACCACCGGATCCTCCCGTTACCAGCGCAGAGCACCGAGGATGAATCCGTCTTCAGGGATTATGGCCATGGAAGGCACGGTGCTGTAAACTTCTCTTTCAGTGACTTGGAGCCACATTTTTATCGGAAGTTTTCTGATCCTGGAGAATTGGGGTTTGCCACCAGACAACGGGGCCTACATCAGAATGCAGCTGCAGGACATTTTGAAAAGTGTGCTGTGCAAGAAAAATTAACTACTCAGACACAGCAGAATTTCTGCCCAGGTCAGTCCTATTTCATATGTTTTTAAACTAATAGAATCAACCAAGCATGAAAGTCTTGGGGTATTTTCTGGGTTTGTTTGGTTTGGGTTTTTTTAATACTAGCTATTAATAATAAATATTGTGTTAAATAAAAAATTATTTTTCACTACATACGGATTGGGTGAAAAGTTGTTGAAGTTGTTAAACAAAAGTTACAGCTATAAAAGGTTTCAAGATACATTTTATATCTGCTTATTTTCAGTCCCATTGTTACTGAATGACCTCTCAGCCAAAGTTAAGGAAAAATCTTTTTGTATAAAATGAAAAAGCTCACATGCTTATTTTCTTGCTTTTTCTGTGCTGTGTTCTAGTCTTTCAGAGTGTTATGATATCATTTATTCTCCAAAATGCTCTTTTTGCTTGTTTGGCTTAACTGATAGGATATTTTCTGAACAAGCTAATTTACAGTGCCTTAAGTATAGGACTGATACTTTGACCATTTAGCTACAAGAGGTCAATGTAAATTCTGTAAGAAAAGGCTTGTTTTTAAAATGATTGTATGCAGGAGTCATGCTACAATGTATTTGAGTACAGTGCAATGGTTTATTTATAAAGATATACTGTGTAAAAATGCATAATTATATGACATCCTGAACAGCTATTTTTGTTAGCTAGATCAACATCTATACCCTTCATTTTTAACTTAAGAAACAGGAATGCTGGAGGACCTAATTCTGCAGTGGTCTAGATGGGGCTCAGACTGGTCCCTCTGTCTCATGGGAGGGGCTGGCAATGCAAAGTGACATGAAAGGGGGATTCCAAAAGGGGAGATGCGTAGGGATGTGAAACCATTACCTTAGCCAGAAGGTGTTGAATAGTGCCTATGAGGTTTGCATTTCTGCCTGCTACTTCTAGAAGTTGTGTTAGTTCCACTCAAGACTAAATCAAATGTGAGGTGTTCAGTGAGTTGACAAAGCTGAAAAGATGGGTGCTGTGCTATGCTCTTCTCTCATTCTTTTCTTGATTCCTGTTGTGCTGTGCTGTCCTACCCCTCTCATTACATCTTGTACTCATAATACCTTTTGGTGAGCTGGTTTAGCTGACAAAACCAGCAATTTCACCCCTTTATAAGACTAAAGTAGCACAGCAAATCTTTTTCTCTCTGTTTTACATTAGTATTTTTTCAATTAATGTGTCCTTTAGAATTATTGGATGTGGAACTGTACCTATTGTGCTGCACACTTGTACTGTCTTTGCCTGGGATAGGGTTAATTTTCTTTACAGTAGCTTGTATGGGGCAGTGTTTCGGATTTGTGATGAAAACAGTCTCGATAACACAGGGATGTTCTAGCTTGTGCTGAGCAGTGTTTGCACAGCATCAATCCCTTCTCTGTTTCTCACTCTGCATCCCCCCAGTGAATATACCAGGGGCTGCACAATAGGCTGGGAGGGGACACAACCAGACAGATGACCCAGACTAACTAAAGAGAAATTCCCTGCCACATAACGTCATGCTCAGGAATAAAAACACAGAGAGGGGGCTTTAGAGGGGTTAGCCATCTTTTGCTTGGGACCTGGCAGGGCATCAGTCTACCCATGGGAGGCGGTGAGTGATTGCTGTAGCATCACTTGTTTCATTTTTTCTCCCCTCTTTTTCCACTTATCTTTCAGTTATTAAACAAATCTTTTATTGTTATCTTGACCCCCAGTTGCTGGGGTTTTTCCGTGCCTCTTCCCCCATGCCGCTTGGGGGAAGGGAGGAGGGAGGGAATGAGTCTGTTTGGTGCTTATTTTCCCACTGGGCTTAACCCACAATGGTTTTACAAGAAACAACACACATACATACTAATGGCATCTGTTGGCTGAAAATCCTGGCTATTAAGCAGAAACATCTTTGTGAAGAGAAGAAAAGCAGACAAACCCAATTTTAGCTCTTGCTTACAGTTACCTGCAACATTAAGACAGACAGAAAATATCACAAGTTATTTGGGTTTTGGTGTTTTTGGTTTTTTTTTCTTTTCATTTTCAAGTATGACTGCATGCCAGCACTACTACTGGTGTGTTAGAAAATCTGTGACTTTAAGGAAAAATTCCATATTTTACTGGCATATATAATACTGCAGATATGTCTCTGGATCTGGGATAATATGACTTTCCATTTCTATCTGAACCAGGGGTGGAATATGCATATTGACAGAGCATTTGGAATACCACTCTTCTGTAAACATACATGAATAATAACTGACTATAGTTCAGCGAGACAAATGATGTATCTCCAATTTTAGTTAATGTAAATGATATTAAGATTTACAGTTATAGACTTGCACTCCTGGTTTGATTCTTATCAGATTCCTTCCATGTGTGAAGAGCAGAGTTCAAGAGTATTTTCCAGATTTGTCTTCAATAGGGTGTTATTGTGAAATGTTTTCTTTCAATTCCAGTCTGTTATTAAATTGTGTAAGTATCTACAATGACTCTAAGAATTATTGAGAATTTTGGTCAATTTTTTATCAGTCAGGTTGATTGAAGGATTTGCTTCATGGCAAAAATGATGGCCTTTTGAATATCTTTTCAGAGTTCTATTGCTGTCACAGTATACACTACTTCTTCCTGAAAAACTTTTGGAGCCTTTTGTTATCCATGTAACTTTGTATTTGGAAAATTTCATTAATTAGTTAAACATTCTAATAATAATAAACTAATTTATTAGTTTAAAGTACAAATTGGACTCATCATGCAGCTCTACACATATTTTTAATTCTCTTTTCTTATGGTTTGTAAACATGATTCTTCACAGTCCTTGTCAATAATTGGAGAATATTTCTTTAGTCAAAAAGCAAACAGCTAAGGCAGAGTGCCTAACTTCTGTACTTCCACTTTTTCTCCAATTCAGTTTCTTTATAGATATATAGATACATATATGGCACATATATCATAGTTTCATTGCACAAAGTTCTATAGTAGTTAATTTGAAAGTACAGTTTACTGGATCTTCTTGTTGAAGTGCAACTATTGTGCCATGGGAATAGGCCACAGCTTTCATCTTAGTAAGTTAGTAGTTAACTGGGAATAATTTATAGTTCAACAATAATTATTTGTCAATTTTCTCTGTAGGTGGGACTGGGAATCAAAATTCATGTATTAGCATGCAATAGCTCTATTTGAATTACCAAAACTCTAAGAAAAGGCTTTGTAATAACTTAGGGCTTTCAAATGATAAACTGCTCAGTTACAGGCAGCAAAAGCAGTAAAATTTCTCATAGAATGACATTTATTAAATCCTCAGAAACATACTTCCTGCATTTCTTTATGAAATTCTATCTACTCTAGTATGAAGTACATCATGCTTTTGTAGTCTTGGAGAAGCCTTTGAAAAGATCTTCAGTGTATCTGGATATCAGATATGTTGTCTTAGGGAAAGATTATCTTAGACCTTTTAGTTCCTGTCTCTGCTTCTCTCTCAAGTTGTTCACAGTGATAGAAAAAACTCGGGAGAAAATTTTCATAGCTATTGTATTAATTTAGTACTGAATGACACCACTATGCTATTTTACTAAGTATTTCCCATAAGAGGAAGAAGATTAGGGATATATTTCGCAGTTATTGAAGTGAATTTGATTCAGAGCAGGAGACTTAAAAATAAAAATCCCTGGTTATGACATAGCTTCCAGGACAGTGACTAGTGACTGTGCTTTGAGTCAGGATGAGACTGGCGAGGGTCATTCACCACACTTTCTGTTGTATCTTTTACTCCTGCTGTGGAAAAGAAGAATAAAAATCTGCCAAGGGGGAATGGTGAAAGCAAGAAAGGGAATAAATGAGAAGGATGATGCTACCCTATCCCCA
Organism: Rhabdornis inornatus; assembly: GCA_013397075.1. NCBI lineage: Eukaryota > Metazoa > Chordata > Aves > Passeriformes > Rhabdornithidae > Rhabdornis > Rhabdornis inornatus. The sequence continues at coordinate 30,708 of VWZS01005537.1, read as the reverse complement.
GCCAAGGAATAATGCTCGTTTTTTGGTATCTAGTAGTTGTGAAGGAAGAAGATACCCAGAAAACACAGAAATCTAAAGTCAGTAGGACTGTAGAGAAACTAAACCAAACTTGGAATAGAACTGATTAAGGTTTGTGTCAGGTAAAAAGGCTCAGACTTATATGAGTGAAAAGACACCCTATTCTCTTGTTACTCTCCTCCTTTTTCCAGCAAAGGCCTCCTCTCTTCACTTTTCCTCCCCTTCTCTACAACAACTTTGGTGATTTTCTTGCTCTTTGGTAATTTGAGTCAAATCACTAAGCAAGCTGAAAACTGAGCCAGCAAGGAGACAGTTGAGTAGCTTTGGCTGGTTTAGTGAGCTGAACAGTTCACAGCGGGCTGACAAAATCCACAGCTAGGATGAGGGAGGACCTGCAAGCATGGCAGAAAGGACAAGTGAAAAAGACCACCCCTCCTGCAGGGAATTATTTGATCCCCAAAAATCTCATTTGCATCCAAACACTGGAAGCCAGAAGGCTGGCTGGGACTGGCTAAAACAGAAGTTGTTAGGAGTGGGAAATGAGATGAATCAAGTAGGATGAAGATATAGAGAGACTGTGGTATTTTGAGTGGGTGCTATTAATGCTGAAGCAGGAAGAACAGGAGATGGAGGACAAGTGAGAAAAGGGAACTCCAAGACTGAGTAGAAAGTGTTGGCTATGATAGACAGCATTTACAGAGTATCACAAAACAAGTAGAACATGGCTGATTAGAGGTGAGATGATTTTTTTTTTTGTTTTGTTGGGAAAGTCTGCAAAAGGAACTGCAACCATTAGAATGTACATTATGGGTATCAATCTATCTGGCTTGCTGATGATTCATGAAGTGAGTGTGCAGTATCATGAAATTTTGGAGATGCAGAGAAGAGAAGGGAGGAAGAAAAAGGTAACTGAGGTAGAGTTCTGGTTTTAAGGTCTTCAAAATTATAATGCTTATTTGTGTTGTAGAGAAGGCAACTGCTTGAAAAGGTTGGTGAATTTAAGTTTTTAAGATTATTTCTCAAATAGTTTTCTTTAATTGACTAGTTAAAGATGCTTACCCAAGAGTTATTTGCAATATATTCTGGATGTAATTGTAGATGCATCTATCCCTGTCCCTGCTGATTATTAGATGGAGAATGTTGTGTTTGCTTGTTTCTGCCAATGAGAATTTTATGGCAGCAGTTCACTTTCCATTAGAAAGAATTGAAAACAAACATTCTGGTAGTTTTGTATGGTTGTCAAAAATTACACACTGCCATTTGGAAACATGCCAATTGCTAATGGATATCTCTGGCAGATCAATTTTGCAGTCTTAAAATATGAAAGTACTTTAACCTATAAAGAACTGTTTACTATATAGATATATACTTGAATAAGTATTATTATTAAATTGGTGTAAGATTGTATTTTAATCCTCAAAGATCCTGAAGGGTGTGAAAAGCACAAAATGATACTTTCAGTTTGATAATTCACTCCTTGGTGGCTGGAGAAACTGTTCATATCTGTGCTCTAAGAACTGCCCTACTCCTTAGGTCTTTCAACTGCCTGCTAAAACTGGGTTATCCCAGTTTTCCTGCATTCATTTCTGTTTGCAGTGTAAACATAGCTTACTTCCATGTGCAGAAGAACATTCTGATTCTACAAATATAGCTGTTATATAGTCTGTAGTTCGACACATCCATTTACGTTTCCAGCATTAAAGTAGCAGGATGTGAGAAGCTTTAGTTTTGACTTTGGATGTATTATCATTAACTACAAGACAATGAATCTATTGCAGTGCCAGTGCCAGAAGACTTGTAATTGAAAAATAGCATACCGGCAACATTTCACCCTAGATATGAAGGTAGCGAAAAAATTAATATCAAGGTACTATTTGAATATTATTTTGTCTTTTCCTAACTTACTCTTTAAGCTGAAAAGGGACAAATAAAGTCAGTTGAGAGAAATACAATAACAAGACCTTATGATGTGTTCCTGAACCATGGCTTTGGAAAATGAAGTTTCATATAAACAAAACTCTGTTTGAAGGTTCTTATAACAGGAGACAGATTATATTATAGTGTTTTTGATGTTCCTTTTATAGGGAAGGGAAAGGTTTATAAATATCTTCTCTAATTGAAGTGGTTCAGAGAATTGCTAGTTAGCATTTTAAAAGCACTATAGCGTTCTATCCACAGTAAGTATGCACTTCGTGAAGTAAGTTTGCATATGGATCATATGGAAAGATGATGCATAGTTTCTCACAGGTAATTCACATGAAAGTAATATACATGAGTGTGTTGCTTCACAAAACCCATCTTATTCAGAATAAATGTTCTTTGAAGATGCTATAAAGGAGTTAAGAATGAAGACACTGGTGTAAGAAAAGAATTAAAATGAAAAAGAAGAGAGAATTAATCATAGAATCTCAGAATCATTTAGGCTGAAAGGACCATTTGAGATCATCTAGTCCAACCCTCTGCTCAGGCAGGGTCACCTAGAGCAAATTGCCTGGGCCTGTGTGCAGTTTTTTAATTTCTCCAAGAATGATGAATGAACAACCTGTCTATGCAACCTGTGTTAGTGCTTGGTCACTCTCACAGTAAAAGAGTGTTTTCTTTAGTTCAGGTGGAATTATGTAAATTTTCAATTTACCATCTCAGTGTTATAAATACCACTAAAAACTAAAAACTTCTACTCTAAACTTGTTTCTTTTAGCCCAGTATGTCTCTAATATCCTATTGGAATTGTGTTGCCTACAGACTCAGTGTGGCTAAAACAGAGTTAATTATTTCTGAAAATCTTTCCAGCTATTGGCTTTCTGAGTCATAGTGAGTAACACCACTGACCTGACTGTCACTTAGGTCTCCTCTTTGATAAGGATTTCTCTTGCTCCCTCTGGATATAGTTGCAAGCTGTGTCTAAAATTTTCCTGTTAAGTTTACATGTTTCTAGATATGTAATCTTGCAAAGTTTCCTAATTGTATGTCCAACTAAAATTACAGCCACTACATAGCTGTTTAATGGATCTTTCTTTTCCTGTTATATTCAGTGCAGTTACTCATTGTACACTAGATTGTGATTGCCTTTGAGGACATCATCCTGTGTTCTCTATTGTCTTATTACACATGGTAATGATAAAAGATCCTTAATACTTCATCCCAGTGCAGCTAAAATCTCGTACCAGTAGAAACAAAATAAGGCAATGCTGCATTGAAAGGTAGACTTATGGAAGTCTGAAATGAACATAGGCAGGACTGTAAGTTCAAGACAAAGTCTCTGAGTTAAAAAGACCCTCTGAAGATTGGCCTTGATAGATTCTGTGAACAAATAGTTCCTGTTTTAGTTGAATGACTTCCCAGCATGACACACTTAAGCAACAGTTATATTTTCTTCTCTCTTTGTAACATGTGACTCTTCAGTCAAAGGCAATCACTGAGGGGAAACCAAGTGAATTAAATTGGAATGGAAAACCAGAGACAGCTTAATGTTTTATGCAGGTCATAGATTAACACTTTTCTGTTTCATGGGGGGAGAAAAGGCCAAAACATTCCTTCTGGCTTACAGTTTGTGCACTCAGTTTAAGAAACTTACTGTAATGAAATGGACTTCTTTTCTCATCAGTACAAAAAGAATTTCTTGAAGTAAAATACTGGGATAATGTGGTGGTTGCCGTTTCTTAAATCTGTATGTATTCTGTTGGCCACTTAAAACAAGCTGATAGAAATGGCTCAGCTGAAATTTTCTTGATGGGTCAGGATGATATATAAACTGAGATCAGATTCAGGTATTTATCTCTGTAAGTATGATTTAATAATTTAGGAATTTTTTAAAATCCCTAGTAGTTACCCTTTGGTATTTTGTCTCTGAAAATGGCACATAGCACCAAACACAACTTGTAAAAGTGGTGAAAAATTCTGCATACTCTGCATAAAAATATACTTTAAAATACTGAAAATTAATAAAGATGCAATTTATGTTTTGTGGTGTCCCATACCAGTAAATAATTTTGAATAGTATTTCGTGATTTAGATGTGACATAAATCTATAATAATACATTTAAATAATACCTGTAAGTAGTGAATATTATTTATGAGTCATAGCATTAAAATAGTGCACCTAGTGGTTTAATGATTTATTTAAGTGTGTGAGAATAATTTTCTTCGGGCTTAGATTATGAGTACCCTTGCATTTAGATTATGTTGACTTCTCAATTGCACTAAGTGTTTATGATTTTCTAGACCATATTCAGAGATCTCTTCAGGCTTGTCTGTTTTGATGCTGGGATCAGTGAGGTAAAAATAGGACAGAGAAAATAGAGGTGAGATGTTGAGAACTGTTGGATGTGTTTTACATGAGGAATTTTAAAGGCTCTTGGAAAGTCATCTTTTTACCAGAACAAAAGGTGAGGAAAGAAGAAGATATAAATAATTCACAGTCCTCGCCTGAGTGACAGTCTCTATATACTGCCACTTGTAATGTCCTGTGTGATAAAGATTTCAATGCCTTGTAATTTTCGACATTTTTTTTCATATTTACATTTTGGAAGTGTTAAAATGGAAAGTGCTGTTTTTTTCTTATTAGGTTTGCTTTTACAATGAAGAGGCATATGGGACATTTTTGCATTCTGAATACAGTGAGCCTCTCTGAAATTGTCCTAAGCAGTCAGCAGTTCTTTCCTATCAATACACAATTTAATGATTTGTGACTTGGATAGTTCAAAACTACAAAGATTAAGGGTATAACTGATGAATGGTTTAGCTAACCTATATTACCGTGTTTGCTCTCACTTTTCTTGAATATGTTGGAAAATTAAGAGGGAAAATGTGTTCTAGAAAAATCTGACTTTGTGGGAAAAAGTGTTCTGAGTTTCTACTCTATAACATTTTCAGTCATTTCAGTATTTTTTTGCCTGTCTCTTGAGTAGAACCATTTATTGATTGTTAGACCTGCAAATCTGAACCTGTTAAATCACCAAAACCACCAAATATATATGAATAGAAAATAATTCTTATTATGTGTACAAAATGAAGTAAATTTATTCTTGTTCTCTAAGCTTCAGTGTTTCTATTACAGAAACATAAGTAAAACTAACAAAACTGTACTACAGGGGAGTTTGGTGAACAAAAAGTTATTACTTCTATGAGTGCATGAACTTATTTTTGAGTGATTAATTGTAGGAAAGCTAAAACTTGTTGTTCCCATCCTTCTACCCCCTAACACTCCACATTTTTCAGCAGCTAGGCTAGTAGTCCTGCCAGCTGGAGGGCACAGCCTGAGTTCCCAACCTGCTCCTAGCAGCTTTAATTGTTACTATTTGCAAAATGCCAGGTGCTCTCTGTGACCTAAGATGTTAATCGTGCTTACCTCATATACATAATTTGTGTATGGGATCTGATTCATATTGTCAGTGTACTTAGAACAAATAGCTTGATTTCCATGCCCAGAAAAACTGAACACTACAGCTGCTAAGGCAGGCAGATTTAAAAGCTGCAGAATTTTCTTAAGCATATTGTGGTAAATTAGGAGCATTAGTCATTAGTAGTCATTCCATTTGGAACAATTACTCAAAAAATGGCTTCTTTTATTTTATTCAGCACTGAAGTCAGTGGTTTTGTAGTCCCTCAACTAACATTTTGTTAACATATACTTGAGTCTGATACTTATTGTTGCAGAAGTGAAATCTAAATCTATGTTAAGTTTGTTGGAGAAAGTAAACTTTTGGGGCTGTTTTTTTCTGTGTTGATTTTATTTAAAACATATATGTATATGACCTGTAAAGCAACTGGCATCAAGCCACTTCATCTTACAAAAACTAAAATTTAGAGGTTATCTTCTCTAAGTTTCTTCTAGACTATATATTTTTGTCAGTAATGTAGGTATCAATGTATTGTAAACTTGAGCATATGTTCACAAATTTCTGCTTTTTCAAAGTGAAATTTGTTTTGTCTTAAGAAATTAAAGTATGCAAGTATGAAAAATATATTGAAAAAAGCTATTAAAATAAAAGCTACTCAATTTTGGAGAGTATATGTTTTTAAATAAATTTATATTAAAATATAATTACGGTTATACATAATATAATGTAATATAATTTATATACAGTTACATGTACATTTTCCAATAGACATTACAGTTTAAACTTGAGCATGTATTTGATAGTTATATGAAGTCATGCCAGTCAGATTTTTTCTTCTTTTTGAAAAATGCCAGCTTTCATAGAAATAAAATTTGAAACTAAGAAAACCCCAAACAAACAAATTTTTTTCTCCAGAATTAGAAACCTTCTGAAAATTATTTTCCAGGTTAATAATAAACTCCAGCTAATATACCAAGAACAGAAGATGGCAATACGTCTTTTTGCATCAGCAAAAACAGTCTTGTACAAAATCTAAGTACTTACTTATCATGTTTTTGTATCCTAATTTCCTTTCATATGCTTCTTTCATGGGATATGGACCTAATAATTTTTGTACTAGTTTACTACAACAGATTATTCTTTAAATCTGACGCATAGTGTATTTGTATTACATATAAGTAAGACAGATAGCACTATATAAATTCCCAGGAATAGTTTCCATGTTTTTTTTCCTTGTGATTAATTTGTATTCCACTTTTATACTTATTTATGCAGGTTATACTTAGGCAAAAATGAAAGAGGTTTGTCATCCAAAAATGGGAAGCAAAATGTTAGGACATACTTTTTCAGGTTTTCGCTTTTCTCTAAAAACTCTTACGTTTTAGCCGTCAGGTTTCTATCTTGTCTCTTATGTTTAGTATGAATGGCAGTGTTGTGTTTGAATGTTTTTCATATATCAAGGGGAAAAAAATCCTAATTTTGTTGCTTAGTTTGTCAGTCTTAATCCACATTGAGAGTTTTCCTCCAATCTGTGGATTAGTAAAAGAGGCCATACCTAATTAGTCCCAAGAGCCCTGTTTTTTGTCTCATCAGGCATTGAATATTTGTCAAGTCCTTTTCATCAAAGTGATTGGATAACATTTAAACTATTTCACCTTGCAACCAAAACAAAAGGTTTGTTTCCATTCTGTTCAGAATCTGGTTTCCTGTAAGAACTTTGAAGGCGTTATTTGAAGGCTAGCAGAAAATGAGCTGTAGTTAGAAGCTTTTTCAGATTTCTAGGGTGACACTTTGCGAGAGATCTCTCTTTGGTTAGAGATACCTTTGAGATAGCTAACTACAGTGAGAAGACTTTCTTTTGTAACTCCTCCAAAGTGAAATGTTCTTTATCAAAAACAGGCAGAAGTCTGGGGTTTTTTTAAGTAAATTAAATAAGCGAGAATTTTTCTCCCCATCCTCCATGGTATTTCTAACCATACAAATTTACTTTCTAGTCCTATTTTTTCCCCTCTGTGTAATTGTAAGTCACCTGTAGTACAGTAGATGCTTTGTATGAGAGGAGTCACATAGGGTGTGTTTGCATGGCATGTCTGGTCCACACTAGCCACCCACTGCTTTTCCAGTTTGGTCTATGAGACTCACTGGATGGATACTCACACAGTTTGAAGAGAAGCCTGAGCCTGAACAATTCTTGCAGAATTGCAGTTGCTAAGATATGTCTGCACAGACTTCATACACCTATCAAAATCCCTGTGGCATGGCTGGTGTCACACAGCTTCTCTCACACCAGTGAGCTGCAGTCGTTCCACTCTTGTGGCACAGAGCAAGGACCTGGAGCTTTCCTCATGTGGGTTAGGTGTGACTACAGGCTCCAAGGGGATTCCAGGCTACAAGCAAGACTGTGACATAGCCTGGGCTTGAGGCATTAATAATGTGGATGGTCAGTGAGACAGAGCATAAAAGGAGGTTCAATTAACTTTGTAAAGTAAGTTGCAGCTCTGTCATCAGCAGGTTGAATTCTCTTATGTGTAATTCATTGAAATTGATGTTAAATGTGCAAATGAAGATGACAGCTGGGTGTTCCAGCAGAACAAATGAAAGGTTTCTTGGAATTCAGGTCTGCTTTAGCAGCTTTGGCTGCTAAAAACAACATCTAATGATACTAATATTTAAATAGTCATGACTTTGAATAATCATGGAAATATTTCCACCCATCCTCTTGTATAGTAGCATGGTGCTTTGCTTTCTTACTCAGCAGTCATCCTTAAAACACTCCCACAACCCCTTCATCACATCTCCTTCATTTCCATTACTTTTCTTCTTCATCTGACATACACTCTCCTATCTGCACCTTTTGAAACAAGCTCATACTTTGCTTGTTCACACAAAATGATCTCTGCCACCCTTTTCAATATGCTGAGCAATTACCTGTAAGATAATTTCACAAATGAAAGGAAGGAATGCTGAATGTTACTTCCTTATTGCACAGGATCTTCAGAGTGGATGCAAAATGGGGCAGAATGGAAAAAGCACAGTTTTAGGTTCCCTAGGGGTGCCTGAGGCACAGACACAGAGCTGGCAAATCTGTCCTGGAATGACCCACACCTTTGTGGACTGGGGTAAATTAATTTTGGCATCTAACATTCATTTAGGCAACTGAGTCCAAATAATTGTATTGTAAATGATGTTTCAGCTTTTTATTGCAGCAATTTTTGTTAACTTCATCTAGCGAAGCTATTAAAAATGGATTTATTCCTTCAGAAAAAAAAAATATTTTTTAAAAATGCATTTGAATTTGGGTCTAGACGCTCATAGTACACTTTGGTGCTTTGTAGTCTTTGCTCATTGTTCTAAAAATTGAACTCTATTTAACTCTGTATTCTTTCTCCTGGGAACTACCTGTATTTCTGTATTACATTTCTAGTTAAGTATAATTCAGTCATTGTCTCTGTGTCAGTGCGGTAAGGTACATCATTTGACTTTTAACCATAAAACTTAACAGACTATACTGGGATTTTCTGGAAACTGATTTTATGGTCCTCAGTCCACAGATACAGCATCCTTTTTTTTTTTTTTAGTCCTAGCATGAAAATTGATGAAGTGAAACTAATCGTACTTCTTGGTGACACAAGTATAGGGCTCAGGAGGACAAACCTTAGAGGTCCCTGGCCAGTGTGCAGAATTTGCATAACAGGTTTACTGTTACAACAGAGCTATAAGCACAGAAATAAAAAGAAGTTATGCTTTTCATTTTGTTCCTTTGGCATCTACATGTTGAAGATGAAAGAAGTTTAAAATAGGAAGTGTATCTTTCATATGAATCAGAAATGTGACCAATAGCCTTTTGCTGTCACATTCCTATCGTGGTGTGCTTCAGAATGGCCTATGTTACCAGAGTGCCTTGAAAGAGAGAACCACCCTTTTCAAGAACAGCACTGAATGCAGGCTTGACTCAAAGCAAGACAGAGAGCATATGCTTATGATTTATTTAAATAGGAATGCTTTCCAAAACAAAATTATATGCTAGATGCCCAACACTTGCAAAGTTGTAATTTTATATTTAAAGTAAAATGTAATAATACTGGCAGGCTTGAGGTTGCTGGATTGCAGTAGTGACTGGTATTTATAGCTGGTTCATTAGCAAGCCAGTGAAAAATTTCATGTGACAAAAATCCATTTGGCTAATGAGCCACCTTTTAATTAGGCTCTGAACTTTCAAAAGAATACAGCTTATTTTTTCCTCAGTAGTGTAATATAACTGCATAAAACACTTGCAAAAGTGAATTGAATGACAGAAATATGTTCTAGTGGATTAAGCAGACCACTTGTTAGGTACTTAGACATCTAAGGCTTTGTTTTGATAGACCAAACTGAGGCCAATAAAAAGGGCTAGGTTACATAATGAAAAGTGTTTTGTTTTGTAATAGAACACTTTGAGTTCAAGAAAGCCTTGATAAAGCTGAGATGCTTGTGACTTCTGGTTGTTTATACAGTTACTTTGACACACAAGTGTTATTGAACATGCAGGTAGTATCTTGCAGACATGCAAACAGCCGTACACTGAAAAAATGTCTTTCCCAAAAAAGAACTTTAAACAAAATAAAAAGCTGTCTCCAAATTTGACTCGTTTTAACATGTAGATGCGTCAGAGTTGAGACTGTGAAATGTTGCTTGTCATTTTGGCAGATACTTGTTAAAATATGAATAAATACAGACTGGATTAAAAAGAAATGTAGGTGGTAACTAGTAAAGTTCTAGCTTTTTTTTTTTTTTTTTTGCATCATTTCTGCTCTGCAGTTTTAAGATTGCTATAATTAGCCAGTCCTATACTGAATCACACTGTAAAATAAAGGAAATGAGCGATGTTGAGAGGTAGCTGTTCTAAAGTAGCACATATCCTCATGACTTCTGAAACCTCGTCCATTGTGCTGTTCACCTTTCATTCCCCTCTTTATCCCAACAGTTAACCATGTCCAAGTCAGTCTTCACCCCTAGCTGTAAAATCAATGTTTCTGTGCCTGGGGATGCATATCATAATATCCAGCCTGACCTCTCTGAGGGTCAGGAATGCTGCTCTAACCAATGAGTATCATATCATGATATTTGGAGAGAAGTCATGTGAAGAACTGTAGAAAGCATTCACTAAGTAGAAAAATGTGAACTTAAAGGAAATAAATAGGAAGCCATGCACAAAACCCCCCTACAATTTCATTTCATATATAAAATGCAGCTGGCCATTTCCTTCCACCAATGACGACTTTGAATCGTGACAGACAGTCCCATGTAAATATTTGTTGAAAACGACGTAACTTTCAAAAGAAGCAAATTGGGAATTTGTAGAGACCTAACCCCCAAAAACGTAATTTCACTTTATGAGATCTAGTGCTCTCACACTTCAAATATCTTGCAGTCCTCATTCTATGTCTCAAAAAGTATATGGTAAAACTGGGTCATATTGAGGAAAGGACAACAGTTTTAAAGTACAAAGAAATTGTCTTTAGCCTGGGAGAAAAACCCTAAAGATAACTGACAGGATGTATGATAGAGATTGTAAAACTGAGTGGCTGAAGAGATTGGATAGGGCTGGATTTTTCTCTCTCTCTTTCCTGTATACCAACTGAAGTGCACCAAAATGTTGACAGTGGAATGAATATGGTAAATGTACACCATCTTCTTTGAATGCAGAATTTTCAGTTGTTTTCAACAGTTTTTAATAGTTGAAGAGAAGTCATTCATGGATGCCACTGTAATTTAATCTTGAGCTCACATGTTATTCATGTAGAGTACATCTCAATACATGTTTACCAAAAAAAAAATCAAGATGCCAGGAAAAGCATAAATGTGAAAGAGAAAGAGTTTGAACCTTTAATTTATTCAAAGAAAGTTTAAAATACTTTAAGCAGTCCATTACCACTTCCACACCCCCATGTTTTCACAAGTAACAGTTTCTATATAGGTGGCATAATTTATTTTCAGAAGTACTGCTCACCTCTCACTTCTTGTAAAATCTGTGAAAGCAAGGAATATTCAACAGCATTGAAAACAGGAAAAACCATCCAGTGGTTGTGGACTAAAACTGACTTAAGATTTCCTAAGTACCAAGGAAAAGGATTAAAGAATTTTTTTCAATTAATTAATTAATTAATTAAGAAAAAAGCTGATGGATTGTTTTTGTTTTAACTGATTTCTTGTCCAATGTCTAATACAGTGAGCTTGTGATTAGCTGAGGCAAGTGAAGATTTGGAACACCATAAATAAAATAAAAGAGTGGATAATATTTTTTAAAAAATAAGATAAAGTAGGCCATTCAATATTGCCATTTAAGTTTAGAGGTAAGAAGAATACAAGGCAATGTCAGTGACACAGCTCAAATTCTTATTCAAGTGCTGACTAGAACTGTGAAAAACACATCTCAGTGCTCTATGAACGTGGTTATACTGCTTTCCTGAGGTTTTGGATGAATTGAAGCCCATTTGTGAGTCACGTTGTGCTATAGTAAAAATAAAACCTATTTAATTGAGAGTTCACTGTGACCATATACAAAAATTGTATCCTACACAGGACCTTTTTCCTTGAAAATAGGACTTGGATATTTGTGAAAACTCAGAAAATTTGCCAGATGGGTGATCAATTCCCTTAGCTCAGTCACCCAATTTCCCTAAGACTGTAAAAGTCAGTCCATGTCTGTCTATGCCTATAAGATTACTTGGTAGTGCTCCAAACATCACAATGATAGTATTCCATTAACAGAAGCATAGCAGGGCTGTGGAGTTTCTGTAAGCTCATGATGCACTAAAACACATTCAGAGGTATTTGCATTAGGAAACAGCTGAATCTTTTGAAAATTTGTTGTGATGATGAGTGATTTAGGTTCAACATGACCCTGTCAATAGTGACATGGGGTGTGCTGACGCCAGACTTAGCAAAGAGTATGAACTAAGGTAATCTTTTTCTGTTTTCTACTGTCCTCATGCTGAGATATTACTGCTCAGAATCTGACCATGGCAGAAAAGTGTTCACTGCTTGTTTTCTGTTCCTGTCTTAGTAAAGCAGAAAAAGTAGTTACTGGTTGCCACAGCATGGTGAAATAGCATAGCTGTAGATCTTTGGGACATGAATTATCAAATAATTTTAGGTGTCAGACAGACGTCTTTATTTCTTTTATGATTGGATGTAAATATTAATGTGGCTGCTTTTGCAGAACAGGATGGAGATTCCTTAATGACTCTGAACTGTGTCATTCTGCAGTTGCAAAAATGCATTTTACTTGTCCTGGATGCAATTTTTCACTTACTAATTTAGAATCACAGAATCAGTTAAGTTGAAAAAGCCACTAAGGTCAATGAGTCCAACCATTAACTCAGCACTGCCAAGTCCACCACAAAACCATGTCTGTAAATGCCACATCTACACATTTTTTAAACCCTCCAGGGATGATGACTAAACCGCTTTGTTGGGCAGCCTGTTCTGATGCTTAACAACCTTTTCAGTGAAGAACTTTTCCCTAATAACCAATCTAAATCTTCCCTGGTGTAGCTGGTAATAATTTCCTCTTGTCCTATTGCTTGTTACTTGTGAGAAGAGAACAAGCCCCACTCTGTTAGTACCACCTTTCAGAGAGTTGTTGAGAGCAATAAGGTCTCCCCTGAGCCAGGCTAAACCCCAGTTCTCTCAGACACTCCTGACAGGACTTGTACTCCAGACCCTTCCCCAGCTCCATCGCCCTTCTTTGGACTCCCTCCAGCACCTCAATGTCCTTGTATGAGGGTCCCTATACTGAGCACAGAACTCAAGGTGCAGTGTCAATATTGTGGAGAACAGAGGAACAATCACTGCTCTGCTCCTGCTGGCCACACTATAGCTGATACAGCCCAGGATGCCTTTGGCCTTCTTGGCCATCTGAGCACATGCTGGCTCATGTTCAGCTGCTGTCAACCAGTAGGCCAAAATCCTTTTCTGCTGGGCAGCTTTCCAGGCGCTCTTCCCCCAGCCTGTAGCACTGCCTGGGGTTGCTGTGACCCAAGTGCAGGACCTGGCACTTGACCTTGTTGAACTTCACACAATTGGTCTCAGCCCATGGATCCAGCCTGTCCAGGTCCCTCTGCAGAGCCCTGTTACCCTTCACCTGATCAGCACTCCTGCCCAACTTGGTATTGCCTGTAATCTGTCTGAGAGTGCACTTGATCCCCTCATCCAGGTTGTTGATAAATATATTTGACAGGACTGGCCCCAGTACTGAGCCCTGGAGAACACCACTCATCACTGGCCACAACTTCCTTCATGGCCTCTCTGGGCACACTCATACAGCCTGTTACTTACCCAGTGATGAGTGCACCTATCCAAGCCATGGGCTGCCAGTTTTTCCAGCAGAATGCTGTGGGATACGATGCCAAAGGCTTTAGTACAGTCCGTGTTGATTCTGCACATTCACAGAATGTGGTAACTCAAGATAATGATTCTCACTCAAGATAATGCATATGTTAAAGCAGTCTGGACAGCGTTGGGAGTGAAGTTAGAGTCAAATCCTGAATACATTTCTTAGCTTCTGCTAGACTAGCCATAAAACTGGTGATCCTTTTGCTGCAAAGTCTTGTGTATTTTGTTTTTCATGAATGTTAAGCAAGGTTGCTGCCCATTTTCCTGATTTTCAATATATTTTGGGCTGTTGTGTGTCTTCCTGTTGGATAAAAAGCAGAAGACTGTCACATGCAATGCAATGTTATTCCAAGAGAAGGAGAAGGAAGAGCACAGGCCATGCAGGCCATGTGCATTCTCCTATTATCACAGTGCAGCCTTGCAGTGATGAATCATGGTCTAGTTATAAATAACATGCTCAGTGTTAATTAATTTTGTTGCTGTCGATAGTGTCCCTGGTTATCTATATAGGCTGTTCTTTGATTGCTGCTTCTGGCACTTTTGCATATTTCTATCCATACTTCATTGTATCAAATCTTAATATTTGCACTAAAATATTTATATAATGACATTAATGCAATGTAGAAGTGGCTGACCTAAGTGAACTCTACAAATAGATGCACTGATGTTAAAGCTTATTTTAGGCAACTTTCAAAATTTTGAAGTGTAAGGTAAAAGATGCAGATATTTAAAATCAATCCTACTGTCATTCATTTTTTACTTGCCTAATGCCCAAACCAAATCTTTTTGGTGGTGACTTTGCCTTTCTCATGGTTAAGAGTGAGAACCAGTGTATAAGGAGAAATATTATAGAAAAAGCATATGAGAAAAGTAATGTTTTTCTATATAGTTCTTCATTTTCCTTATTGCACTAGCTACGAATTTATAATCTTTCCAAAAACTGTTGCTTGCAAGGTCAAATCTTGCTAAACAAAATAAAGAATAAAAAAATTTAAACATCAGTCTCCTCCTCCACATTCTTTTAGCTAGCTGTCTAATACCACAGTTGAGGGAACTAGTTGTAAAAAGTCACAGTGAAACACTCCCCATAACAGCAATTACAGGATTAGGAATGCTTCCATTTTTGGTAGTTGCTTTGAGTGTAATCTATAACAAATATGGTATGTGCTCTGATTGCATAGAAATTACTTCAGGTAATGAAGTTGTAAACAGTTGTAAATAGGTTTTGGAAAATTATCATTTTCCATTTTATAGCCCCACAAGACACTTAGCATATGCTTACTAAGAAAAATATATGTGAATTGTCAGGTATTTTAAAGTTTTCTGTAGTATTTAATTTTTGTATGTTCATAAAAGGCTCACTTGGGAAATGTTGCATAATTAATACATGCTGATTGGATATTTAACTAGATTACTTTGGATATTATCCCCCATCTGGAAGTTACTGGGGGCACTGAAGTTCTTTGCCATTAAAAATGAGCCTTTCACTAAAAGCTCCTGGCATTGCAGCTCAGAACCTTGGCCTGAGCATTGATTGTGGCATTTGACTGTGGACATATTCTTTGGGAATAGTAAAAGATTAAGAATTTGCACTGAGGTGCCAATTGCTTCCTGTGTTATATCCTCTTGGGGTTTTTAGGATCTTTGGCTCTTTCTTCATTGTGCTAATTGTGAACACTTGGAGAGCATCTTGCTTGCATCTGAAAGCAAGAGTGGGCTGGCAAGTGACAAGGCAGGTCTTGCTTGTTATTTGCTCAGTGTAACTAAACTCCTTAAATTGGAGTATGTGCTAAAGCAGTAGGCTTGTATGGGGCCAGACTGGCTCAGCACCTTTCAGGTCTGTATCCTAATTCAGAAAATATATTCTGTACTTGTTACTAGAGCTCCTGTTCCTCGGGTTTCTTAAGCACATATTGGATGATACAACATTGAATCTTGAATATGGTTCTCTCATCTTTCTGCTGACAGTCTTGCCTTTTTCTTGTTTTATTTTTGTTTTGTTTGTTGTTTTTTGGGTTTTTTTTTCTGTAATCTAAATTTTACCAGCTCTTTTAGACTAAGTAATAAGTATTCTTATTTTTTCTATTAGGATTTTCTCTCTTATGAACTGGAGATTTTTGTCTAGAATGAATAGACTGAGGTGAAGGAAAAAAAGCAGCATAAACTATATAAATTGCTGTAAATTTAAACCCTTAATTAAAAAAAATATATAAATCATTCAGTGTCAACACATTAAATGAAAGGTTACTTTAATACAAACCATTTAAATTTATGTAAAGAATTTATAGGATTTGATGTTGCTAATTTTATTAGGTTTATAATAATTCAGAAGTATTTTTGAAAAGCATTGAGTTGTAGCACATGCTTTTGCAGTTGACATATTCTGCATTGAGAAGTTGCACAAGCTTTTTTTACAAGAAAATAAATATTTTGGATTTCCTTCATATCCCTAAATTTGGTGGTTGCTCAGTCAAACTTTCTAGGTCACAGAGCTTTACTTTCCCTGGTTTTTGCTGATATTTTCTTTCAATGATAGATGTTCATGTCAAGCTATGTACAGTTTTTCACTTCCTGCAGGAAGATATCCTTTTTCAATTTCACACTTCAGAATAAAATACTGATTTTTATTTGCTAGCAAGGGAGAGAGGTCTTGATTTTAATTGGCAATAGATTTTTCTGTTGGTAATTGTATGGATTTAAAGCCACTTACACACTTTTTCTCCATTATTAGCTGTATTAAGTTGTATTTACTATTTGAAGGGAGAAAGAGGACACAGAAAAAAGACAATAAATGGTTGATTATTTTGGATATTGGTACTTTAGGAGCTTCTAGCTTTCTGAGCATTACAAGGACCTGAACTGCCACTGCAGGGTGTTGCTGCTCCAGGGCTTTCTTCCCACACTCACCACTTCAAGAGATTTGATTCAAGGACTGTGCCATTCAGGCTTCTTTGTTAGAGCAACATAGCAAGTAGCAGGCTTAACAATTGCTTTTTAAAATTCACAATTTGTCATCATGCAAAAAGAATTTCCAAATCTACTGTGGAAACAGGTAATCTTCAGCAAGGATTTTGCTAAACTGCTTATACTATGAAATGTCCATGCTACAATACAGATTAAATAGAACTATATAAATTAGGGGGAAAGATGACATATGTCTCCATTCCCAAAGACAGCATTTAGTATCATTTTCCAGTTTCTCTAGCCTTGCACTATGAGTTTTCTTCATGTAAAAAGGATTTATTAATCTACCAAGTGCACAATGTTCTATTTACTGCACAGACAACAACATACTTCTTACATTCTATCCAATAAAACAGAAAGAACTGTATTGATGCTGAGATTTCAGTCTTCTCTTGGGTCTCTACCAGAGCAAACAGGTTTCTTCTACTTGCTTCTTTCCCATTAAGGAAATCTGTAAAATTAAAAGGGAGGGAGGGAGGAGGGCTTCCTCTAGGTTTTTAAATCCCCTTTCTACTTCTTTTATCTTTCTTCCTATTTATTCATATTTCTTCAATTCATAGTAAACTTCAACTCAGAAAATCTAATCCTGTTGTCTTCTGTATCAGCTACATACACAAGAATACTGAGTGCATAACTTATATGCTTATACAGAATTAATGTCTTTATATACTAACAGATATGAGATACCACAGATGGCATGTGGATGAATCTGTGCAATATCATCTAACCACAGAATCTGAAACTGCTGAGGCTACTTCCAGTGCTGTTTTAATTTGAGATTTAATACACTGGGGTCTGCAATAACAAAAACAAGAGAGACATTTTAAAGAGGAAAAAGCAGAAGGCTTTTACTTCTTAGATAGGAAAAGGTCAGACCAGAGGGATGGATCATGAAATTTGAGGTTCTCGCTGCAAAACAAACAAACAAACAAAAAAAGGTAGGATCTGCATATTTTGGATTTCCATAATTTAAAAAAATATATTGACTCAGTTTATCTTCATGTTCCACCAATACTTTCAATAACAATGGTCAAGCCTCATCTATTTGAACAAGGAAGTGTACCAAAGACTCTGTAACATGCTGTGATTTACTGACTTAAGATCTTGCAAGAGCTAAATCCCTACAGTAATAACATTCTCTTAAGTCAGTAATACTGTAAATCCTCTAAATGTAGTTCTGATGTTTAGAGTGTTCATTTCCACTGTCAAAATGGTGCATTTAAATAGGCAACTTGTGAGTTAGACTGTTTCAGTTTTGTGGTTCACTTGCTGAAAAACCTACTTAGTTATTTACTTTGTCTGTTAGCGGTTTTTTTCCCTGAAATTTAAGACTGCCAAAACTTTAAAGGTCCACAAAATCTGGCATTCTGAAGCTCATTCCCAAAGGGTGTACAGAGATTTAAATTTTACTGACCTTTTTTGCACTTCTTCCAAAAGGCAAGCAGTGAATGAAAGTATCTAATTACCACAAGGTGTTCTTCATTCATGCATATGAGAGCTTATAACATTCTATCAATTAGGCAACAGAATCACTTTACATAGGGATCAACATACAAAAAGAAGAAGCATTATATTTTTATCCTATGTGGTATAGTAAAGCAATCTAGAAAGAACGGAATGTGATGGAAATATTAACATATAGTGGTCAGGAAACATTGCTAAAAGCAATCAGTGTAAACACTGGCCTCAGAGTTAAGTGAGTTGTGGTTAAGCAAACCATGCACTGAAGGAAATGGGTATCATGACATCCTAATCCCTTGAACTAGCAAAAAAAACCAAAACAAAACAAACAAACAAAAAACCAAAACAACCTTAAGAAGCTGATTCTTTTTCCCCCAAGTTCTTTTTTCCACACAGCTGAGAAAGCACAAGCAGATTTTCTATAGAGAGAGACTGCCCATGGAAGCTGTTCCATAGAATTGTGTATTCCACAATGGTGACTTAACAGAAATGTATTACATGTATCTAATATGCCTGTTTGCTAATTTAAGAATTTGTGTTTAAAAGACTTTGTACGACAAGAATGGGAGTTTGTACCAAAAAAAAGTTAGATGCAATTACCATATGATAATGTACTTTCAGCATAGGACTAGAGGGTTTAGGAAATCCTGCATGTACTATTTATTGTCACAGTCTCATGATGTGACCCTGTCTGTACCCCTGAGGTTTGAGTGCCTCATCTGTCTTACCTGTGACAACATAAAATAATTGTTTCCTTACACTCACAAAGTCTGCACGGTAAAAATTACCAAAGAAGTATTAAGTATTCAGTCTTTCCTTATTTACATTGCTCTGTCCTCCATTCCCTTGGGACAATAGATGGCAGCAGATCTGTATTTGGGCAGTCTTCTTTGTACATACAGTGCACTCCTAAGTGGTATAAACTGTAAAACCTAGAAGACAGTTTGAATAGCAATTGAACTTTCTTGAAAGCCTTCATTTTTTTTTCAGCAGGAAAAAAAAAATATGTCGATTCATTTAAGCTGATTAAAGGATAAACATATGCATTTTAAAACTTCCTAAATTTAGCTTATTATTCAATGATATATACATGTGTTTGCATATGCATGCATAATATATGACCTTTTTTAAAATGTACAATTGGATTAGGTTGCCCATTTAAAAAAAAAAAAAAGAGTTTCCTGGATAAGTGTAAGTAGCAGTAAAATCCATCTGTCAGAGCTGACAGAATGGTGAACTTCAGGGAAAAATACGGCCAAACATTTAAGAATTTGCTTAAAATAGAATACTTGGAGAGATAGTTAAAGTTCTCCTTTCATATTCCACTGCCTGCTGGGTTGGATGGGTCCCTTACCATAGAAGTGGTTGTATGCTAATGGTGAATGCAGGTGAGAACTGGTTCAGGGAGGAATGCAGTCATCAGCTACCAGGATAAATGCATAGATAACAGAACATTAAGTAATAATTACATAGAGGGTGGAGAATAGAGGCTTGGTAACAGATTTGGGAGGAGTTTGCCAACAGCAAAAAATACCATAAATTAATATAATGGTGCATAAAATTAAATTTGGACAAAAACTGAATCTCTGCAGCTGAGAGAGGCACTCATTTTTCTAGAGGCCCAGAAAGCAGCATTTGTCAGGCTGACTGTTCTTAGCTGGGCCACAGTTAATTATGGGAAATACTAACTGCTGCAAGAAGGAATTCTGATTGTGGCCTCTTGCTACAGCTCTGTATCACTTAATGAATCAATGGAAATGATCAGAGTAAGCATATTATGAGTAAAAATCACTGCTGCCAGAGGAATTTGCTCTTTAGCAGTAGCTGACATAGAAGAGACACCTTGAACAGCACAGCTAAAAATAATTGATCCAAAATGACTGTAAACTTTGAAGTATTAGAGGTAATGCTGAGCAGGGTGGGAGACCAGTGAATTGGCAATTACAAGGATAAAATGAATTCCCAAAGAACATTGAATTAAAAATTGTAGTATTTCCTGGGTTTTACTATGTATATTTGCATTTTTATGCTGTTTTCATTTTTTAATGAAAGCGTATATGGTTTTTATAGGTTATATGACAGGATTC
This sequence comes from Rhabdornis inornatus, assembly GCA_013397075.1. Lineage (NCBI taxonomy): Eukaryota > Metazoa > Chordata > Aves > Passeriformes > Rhabdornithidae > Rhabdornis > Rhabdornis inornatus. Next base: position 10,463 of record VWZS01005537.1, on the reverse strand, counting down.
CAATCTTTTTTGTGATGAAAAGTCAGTAAATACCCACAAAAACAGTAGCACTGATCTGTGACAGAAATCAGAAGAAGCGCCAAAAACCTGTCATGACAGATTTGCTAACTTAATACAAATAATGTCCAATTATCTTAAAAATAGTGATTTTTACTTTTTCCTCTCCACTCGCCTGGAACTTCCTTTGTATTTTCCACGTCACAATCATGTAAAGGGGGGGTGACTAGAGGTAACTGGGCTAATTTTATGGTGCAATAAAAACGAGGTTAAAATTCAACCAATACATTTTATTCAGCTTATTATAGGTATAATATTTGTATTCAATATTAAAAGCATAATATTTCTATATCTGATCTTAAAGAACTCTAAATATTGAAATGACTTAATGAGTAGGTTTTAGCTGGGGTAGACTTAATTTTCTTCACAGGGCTATGTTTTGGATACATGGTTGCTGCATGGTATTTGGTTGCTGGCTGTGGTTAAACCACAATGCTTACATAATGGCATAAGGGCCAACAAAAGAAATACTTTATCAAATGTGAAAAAATATACAGAAAACCAATGACTCAGAACGTCAGAATGCAATTCTCTCTTTAGATCCCTGATGTAAAAGATAATGCATCTGGATCTGAGAATGTCTTAAAATGTGCTGTCTTGTGTTTGAATATCTTGATACAGTTTAATATTATATAAAGTGCATAATTTCAAAATGTGCAAAAGCATATGTAATACTCTTTTGCAGTAATGTTGTATTTTGATAGGATCTCGCTCAGGTTTCTTCTGAATAAGATGAAAGATGAGTTTATTCACACAATAATGACTGACTTCTACTTTGGATTATTGGTCATTTTATCAAGTATTATACTTTGCTATGCTTATTGATACAGTGTGGCATCTAAATTATTTGGAAGTGTAAGCTATCAGAAAGTTTGAAAATCAGCCTATATTTAAACAAATATTCTTACAGATTCTGATGGTAGTGCCTCTTTTAAAAATGTCTTTTAAAGTTAGGGAAAAATAAAAAAAAAACTTCAAAAAATTACAAAATTATAAGTGCCATTAATAAAATCAGAGAAGGGCCTGGATTGAACAGGACCATAAACAACATCTAGTTGCAACTCCCATGTCATGGACAGGGATATCTTTCACTAGACCAAGTTCTCAGAGCTTCATCAAATCTGGCCTTAAACTCTTCCAGGGTTGCTTTTATAATGCTAAACTATGATATGCATCAGCCAGCAATTGTGCTAATATGTGAAGTAATTCCAGTAAAATGTTCCAAGATGGATGTGTCTGTGTATATGAAAGAGTATATATAAATGAGGATATATGTATATATCCCATAGAATATTAAAAGAGGTGTTATGTTAACTTATGTCAGACATTACACTTCAGAGAACACACTAACTTCATGGAATTAATCAGTTTTCTCATTGCTAAAGTGGAGGCTATCATGCAGAAACAGACATATTTTGGGGATCTAATAAACCAGCAATGCTGTGAAGAGGAGGCAGAGTGCTGAGTGCTTGCAATGCATGACATACAGGAGTACACCTGTGGCTGACAGGTTTGGTGCTTACCTCTCCCGTTAAATCCATGGCTGTTTGTAGCTAAACTGTTCCAAAAGCGGGCTGATACTGTTTTAAGGCAACTGGAGAAAGGTAAAATCTTCAGTATCATGTCTGATTGAAAGACTCTACTTTTTATGTACTTGGTGTGAGGGACTAAGGTGGATTGGCACAGTCCTCACTGAGGCTGTGTTTAGCCAATGTCAAAATGTTTGTCAAATCAGTTTAGGGAGCTTCCTTAGTGTAGTTTTATACTTCACACCCACCTCTGAAATATGTGTGCGTAATGAGCACATTTAGGATGACCAGTAAGAGTGCCTGGGCAGAGGTGAAAACTCAAGCGTCTCACTGACAGTCTGTGTCTGTACATGGGGAAAAGACAAGCAGCCCATTTTTTTTTTTAATGCTAGATCTGACCCACAAAATTTAAGGATTAAAAGAGTTTTTCAGAGTCAAAACAAAGTTGATACCCCCTTTATACCATTCTTTATGCTTTAAACAAACAGGAGAACTGAAAGTGCACTTGTTGGGTAGTGTGTATCAGAGTTTCAAGAAGATACAGAACTTTCTGTATGCAGGGATTATGTGCAGATGCATAGAATCATTGAATTGAATTTAATTTAATTTCATTTGGGCCTCCCAGCAGAGTCTGCTTTAAAGGATGACTTCACTGAACGGCTGACTAGTTTGGATGTGGCAAACAGAGATGAAGATACGTGGGTTCTGGATTGCAGACTGGGGCACTCAAACTCATTTCCTCATTCAAGTGAGAAAGAGAAGATCAACAGAAGTGTGTTGCATCTGAGCCTGGAACTGAATGTGAGTAGGACTGTATTCATGCTATGTTGGATTTCAACAAGCATTTATTATATACAATTACATTTTTGGTATGCATTTATTTCGGGTCAGTCTAAAAGCATGTTCCAAAATATCTGACAAACTGCAAAGTTTTGGATGGGATACAGTTTTCCAGATGGTCTCTGAGCCCATATGTCTTTGTGCAGCTGAGAGCAATACATATGGAATATTTTTGAAATTATATAAATAGATTAAGATACATGATGTGCCATTTCTAAAATTTTGATGGGTGTTTAGTTTAAATTAGTTGCTTCCTGGAAATGCATTGCAGGAGCAAGCTGTGTGTGTGCACTTGTGCACATGTGCATGTGCATGTTCTCATGTGCATGTGTGCAGCCCAAGCACTGCAAGCCATGCTGCCGCTTCTCAGAGTTTTGGAGAAGCTGAACTGGCACTGGAGTCAGACTGGCCATGATTTTGACAGGAAAAGTTTAGAAACTTCCTGGGGTACGAAACGATGAAGCTTCAGAGGGCAACCTGAGTTCATCATAATGTCAGGCCAGCTTAATGTAGCTGGAAATACTTACATGCTCCCAGGGTGAGCAGTAAGCAGCCTACAGAGACACTATTTGGCAGTAGTTTTCAACCTGAAAGGAAAGGGAACAGAATGTAGGAGAAGAGGAAAAAAACATGGGAAGGATTGAATGGTTGAAAGAAATTGCTTTAAAGACTGGATTGTACAATACAGTTTGTGCAAAGAAACAGAAGACGAATTTGTATAAGAGTGACATCTATTGGTGGAAATAAAAGAATTGACTTAGAAGTACATTTAAAATGCTTTTTAATGCCTACAACCACTGTTGGTATTCTCATGAGCTTGTTATAAAATTTCTTGTCCTAACTTTCTTTTCTTAAAATAATTATTTAGAATAGTCTTGTACCAGTGAGAAGGTACAGGTTAATCCTTGTAATAAATCGTTGAGATGAAAACAAATAATTGAACTGAGAGGAACTGTGACAAAACTCTTATCACTGCTAGAAATATATGCTACAACAGGAAGTATATAGTCTTTGAAAATTCTTTTTCTGCATTTAAAAGTCCTTGTATAGAGCAGGAGGAGTTACAAATGAAGGCCATTTAAGAACAACATTTTGAGTAAAAATAAGAGAAAATTGTTTTTTTAAAGAAAGGATTTATGTCTAAAAATCCTGGAAACCGAACAATATTTTGAGTAAAATGAGAGATGTCTGAGATTAGTAAAGAGTTTGTTTCAACATGTTAAAAAATATTTTATGTCTAAAAATCTAATTAATTGCATTATGAAAACATGTAATAATGTAAGTTTCTTGTAGTTAAAAAGGAAAAGTATTTATTCTATTATTTTTAAAATACTCAGAACAAAAGTCTTAATTTGTATTAAAAAAAAGGGTGCTCAACATGAGCTGATGGACTGCTAAGGACCAACCAAGACACTTTATCCTGCAGCTCGCTCCCTGTGACTCTCTTTAGGGCAGAATTCTGGGTTGAATTACAGAGCCCTTGTATCTCCAAGATTATTTTTCTTCTTCAAGATGAGTCCATAGGATTGAAGGATGAGGCCAAAAGAACAGGAGTGAGAAGGCTTCTGCAGCAGTTGCTGCCATTAGAATCTGTTTGGACTGCAACCCTGCTAGAAGCGGCCTATAAGAAAGATAGGGGCCAAAACCAGACTACATGAGTTGCTCTGGTGACAACAACCCTTGGGTGTTCCCTTCCTCTTCAGGGTGGGATGTCACACCCAGATACTGTCTTTCCTTTGCAGTCATCAGACTGGACAGCAAGACAATTGTGGTAAAAAATGAGCCAGTGTCTGTAGAGCAATTCTGAAGCTAAGATCATGTTCCCAGGAAATAGCATCTAAAATGGACCAATTTATTTATTCACAGTTGCACTACACCCAGTCATGTTATCTATGGCCCTTTTCTGCTTTTAGTAGAAGACCTTTAGCCTGACTGATGAAAAGTTTGGCACTATTGTTTTAAAATGCACTTGTATTTATAATAATAACAATATGAAAAAGCTATTTATTGAAAAGCTCTGTTTGCTCTGGTTTAGGAGCATGTTAACATTAATGTATAATATAATTGTATATGTGCACATAAAGATACACTAGTGTTTGCCTATGGAATTAGAGAATCACAGAATGGTTTGGTTTGGAACGGACATTATAAATCATCTAATTACAACTCCCCTGCCATGGGCAGGGACACCTGTCACTAGAGCAGGTGGCACAGGGCCCCATCCGACTTGGCCTTGAACACTTCCAGGGATGGGGCTTCCAGATCTTCTCTGAGCAGCCTGTTCAGTTCAGCCTGTTTACCACCATCACAAGCAAGAATTTCTTCCTAATATCTAATCTAAACCTACTCTCTTTGAGTTTTAAGCCATTATCCCTTGTCCTAGCAATACAGGCCCTTGTAAAAGTCTCTCTCCAGCTTTCTTGTAGCTCCCTTCAGGTACTGAAAGGTGCTGTAAGATCTCCCCAGACCATTCTCCAGGCTGGACAACCCCAACTCTCTCAGCCTGTTTTCACAGGACAGATGCTCCAGCCCTCTGATCATTTCCATGGCCCTTCTCTGGAGTCTCTCCAGCAGGTCCATGTCCTTCCTGTGCTGGCACCCCAGAGCTGATGCAGCACTGCAGGTGGGGTCTGACAGAGCAGAGCAGAGGGGCAGAATCCCCTCCCTGGCCCTGCTGGCCACGCTGCTTTGGATGCAGCCCAGGACACACTTGGCTCTCTGGGCTGGGAGTGCCCATGGCTGGGTCATGTCCAGCCTCTCCTCCAGCAGCACCCCCAAGTCCTTCTGGGCAGGGCTGCTCTGCATCTGTCCATCCCCAGCCTGTGCTGATACTGGGGGTTGCTCTGACCCAGGTGCAGCACCAGCACTTGGTCATCTTTAACCTCATAATATCTCCATTGGCCCACTTCTCCTGCTTGTCCATTATGTTACTGAAAACCTTTTTCCATGTTTCTGTTAGTTGGAACACAGTAGATAAAGCAGATCAGAGAGAGAGTGAATGAATTCTACGCTGGCAGGGCTTTTAGATTCACAACCTACACCAGAAGCATGAAAAAAGATCCTGCATTAGATTTTAAACCTTAGGCAGGGGGAAGATACGGAGATACGGAAGGTAATGAAACAAAATAGAAATGAAACTCCACTCTATTATCTCAGCATTTCACCTCAGATAAAAAAAGCACATAAGCGAGATGTGAAAACGCAGCTAAAATTGCAATTAATAGTTAGTAATTACTTTAAAAATTATGGTAAATGAATGTAACTATGTGGATTTTATTTTACAAAGCTTTTTTTTTTAAGCTTTAAACTACTATATCATATTGTAGATGGAGAGCAAAAGGCCTGTAGAAATGAAAAGATGAAAAGAGAGTAACCTGGAAAAGGATTAAAAATTCATCTCTATTCTTTGTACCACTAAGGGCCAGCCTTTGTGCCTTAACGTACAAAGATCTTACTTAGCTTACTTACACAGTTTATAGTGATCTTCTGTTCCCAGTCTTTGTTATTTGTGTGTCTGCTCATATTAACCAGATCAGTCAATACATATTTCTAGAATTTCAGTCTCAGATCTATCATTGCTTTTTCGTATGATAGGTTTTACAGGTTAATATTCCATGTATTTATTTATACTGTATACAGTATGCACTCCTGCAAAATAGTAAACTGAGTTTTAAATGTGCTTTCTGATTTAACAGCTGTATAGCTATTATAGTGCTTTTTCAAATTCTCTAAAGTAGTCCATTTCTCAATGTCAATCAGAATTTAGACAAAAATGTTAAAAAACACTTTGCATTTATACAGATGGATTTACACAGATCCCTACACCAATGTGTCTGGTGTCCACACATTCTGTTAACATCATGTATTGCTGAATTCTGATAAGAATTATCAAGTCTATGTTTCTGTTGCTACATCAAAAATTAATTACTTAAATTTAAAGCAGTTATGTTGGTGATACCCAATTCCTCAAAACTCAGGAAAGCTGCTCACGTAATAGTCTAAGTGAGGTAACAAGGCTCATAATAATGATGAAAATCAAGGCCTTACAGGTTTTCTTCTATCTTCCCTGCCTCTCCTATTTTAGAGCATTTAACAGGTTAAAATACTAAGTCTAAAATGAGGTAATCAGCAGGAGAGACAAACAGGAGAGCAGGGGAATGTTAAGACCATTATCAATCTGCACAGTAAAGGTTAGGCTGAGGATAGGGCAGAGGGCAGACTGTGTCAGCTGAACTTCAGATCAGTTCAAGCCACTTGAACTACAAACAGAGCCTGCTGCTTCTTGTGGCTCTTCTGAAGCCTGACACAATTGGTGCATATTTGATTCCATGATTATTTTCTATAAGTTATACAAACTTTTCCTTATTTGGGGTTCTTTATTTTGAAAAAACAGTAGAACATTTGTTTTCAGTTCAGCAACCTTGCTGTTTTGTAGAATGTCTTTCTGTCCTGTTCATGTTTATCTAGTTTATTATTACAGTGATCTGAAAAGGCAATCTGAATAGATATGGGGTCAGGAAGTGTTGAGCCTGCCATATGATAATGCTAGAAATTAGATGACCTTATTCTGGCTTAATGTGTGTTGTCTTCAAAGCCAATTTTAAAACCTACTTCAGGTGCTTTTAGACACCTCAAGAACAGAACTAGAGTGAATTGTGGGTGTGACTTGTGTCTGTGATGAAATGTAGGTCAAAAAGGGTGTGGATTGTTAAATGTGCTTTAAACTGTAAGGAATGGTTATCCTTTTGTATAATTAGTGCATTGACTGCCTTGAAAGTTGCTATGACAGGTTTTAAGGGCTTTTCTGAGGCACCAGAGAGTTGTCAGTTTTATTAAGTAAAGAGGCTTGTAACATAATCATAACTGATTTTTTCTAAAGATTTTGAAGTTGTTCCTTTAAATGCAGTGTTACAGCCTGTTCAGAGAGACCTTCCTTATGAGAGAGATCCACCCAGCATTAAAATACTTCTGCCAACAAACTGGCTCCATCTCATTTTACATCACAATGATGATCTCTTTTTTATATCAAAATATTAAGGGCACATACTGATGCATGTATTTTACCCAGAAACACTCTATTGAGTAAGTAACCAGTATGTACTTCATTATCAGCTATTCAGTCCCTCAAAGGACTTTCCACTGGGCTGATCATCAGAATGTGGGAAGCAGGTCTCTACAAAAGCCATATTTTAGGCTGGGAGTTTATGGACTGTGTGGTGAATTTCAGAGACTGGCTGACTCATTCATTCCAATGACTTTGAATTTTTGATCATTTCTATGGGCATATATGTAGAGATGAGTTTCCTTGTTTATCCTAAAGCTCAAAAAGCTTGAATGTTTCTCCACACTTCCATAGAGTTTACTATAAAAAGAGGTACACATAAACCAGTGTTTTCTGCAGGCTTGTGAGATTACCTCTGGTTTTATAGGATATACTTCTGCTTCTGGAGCTTTAATTATTCACTGTTCAGTCTATGATTTCTAGCACCTCAATATATTGTATAACTTTAGCTTTACACTAAAAGTACCATCCTTTTCACTTCTAATTTGATCCTGGTCACCTATATTTTTTGGGGATGTTGTTTAGACATAAAGGATGAGATTCCTGTTTCAAGTCCACTTTTAAATGAAACTTTTCACAAGTCCATTAAAATCTTAAATAGTTAAATAGTGGCTGTAATCACTAACCTTCTATTCATAGGATTGTTACAGCTTGGTGACCCTGTTTTATTACAGGGAAGTTTTATTCTAGGTGTGGGTTATTGTTAATATAAACAGATGTATAAATACTTTGGCATAATCTGAATCAGTATGTTCAGTTTAAAAGGTATCATAAAGTTGTTCATAGAGGTATAGTTTTGTTAGAGACTAACAAAACTATTCTTGAAAATATGATTTAATGTTTATCCATGATAAGTTAATCAAACCCCCCCAAAAATAGGCACATAAATAAATAAGCAAGACATAACCATACAATTTATCAGAACAATGAACAATTAATCATGTAATTGAACATAAAAACAGTTGTGCATTTAAATGTAGAAAACTTTGGTTCAGTATTATTGTCACTTTGCCCTATTTATTTTGCCATAAAATGGAATTTAGAATTGCTTTAGATTTGCCTTCAAGAAATTTTGTCTTGGGGGAAGTCACCAGTGCTGAGGTAGCTTCTTTCCACCTGCTTTATAAATCCTGGTATTTTAAGAATAGGTTGGCGTAGGGAGTGATAAGGACTCTGTCCCTTTCTTTATGCAGAGCTTTGTTTTGTGATATTAATCTGTATTAAGCTTAGAAACCAGGGGACCCCGACCTGTCAGTTGTTTCTGACCTCGGCACCTGATGATTAAGCATAGCGGAGAAGCAAGTCCAGAGCTTGCTAAGGAAATGCCAGGCAGCAGGTCAGAAAACATTGCTGCATGTTAATTCACAGATAAAGATGGGAATTATTCCAGTGCCCTTTGTCTATAGGCATGCACACAACCCTGTAATTGAAAAGGTGTCTGTAAGCTTCATCTAAGCCCTTAGTATTCCAATCTGATTTTCAGGAACTTTGTTCCTGCAGGAGATACCAATGGCTTTTGCTTTTGCTGTTGACAAACAAATGGTTTTCATACAGTCTACATTTTTTAACCTTAAACCAAAAGCTGAATGTGTTGGGATACTTTGTTGCTGCTTGTTGGCTGTAATACTCAGCTTTTTAGTAAATGTTTTTTGGTAATCACATACAGCAGTGTGACCTACAGCTGATTTCCCTGTGAAGGACAGCTTTCCCCGTGTTTCCCCATGTTGCTTGCTTAAGATTACTCATCACAGCTAAACGGCTGACTGTAGAATGACCCTTTAACTTGGGTAAAAAAAAAATGTAGTAGAAATGGAGACCTGTGATGGAAAGCTGCCCCAAATGTTACGGAATTTCTGAATGTCAATAGTGCTTTAGAGTATTTTGTACTCTCCATCTGTATTGATAAAAAAAATACATAGTATCCCTGTCAGTTTCTGTTAATGTTGAGTTAGACAGTTTTGTAGATTTCAGGTGCTCTTGTTTGTTTCAACTAAACAAATCCCACACATATAGCAGTACGGTCTGTGAAAATCATCACAGAATATGTCAGCAGAGATTGTTCTGGATCGGAACCATCCCAGGCTGGTGCCGGGCAGATGGACAAGGCTGTCCGATTTCTAAACAGTTAATCCTGCCCTCCTGGGCGCTCCTGTCCCGCCGCCCGGCGCTGCCGGTCGCTGGGCGCGGCCGCAGTCTCTGATAAGTACCTGTGTGCACCTCTCCGCAGGAGCTGTGCAGGGCAAGGACAGTGGTAATATGAAACCAGTCTCGTTGGTTTTTGTTCATGGCCCTGGAGGCTGAAATCTGCATTCCAGATGAAACTTCCAGCAAATCGGAAGAGAGTCTTTTTTTCCTACTTTCTTCTGCTTCAAGGGCGCTCACCCGAGTTGGCTCTGCCCGGCCGGGCACTGGGGTCTCTGCAAGAGCTTCAGGAGGGGGCACGGGAAGCTTCAGAGTCGTTAGCTCGGGTTTCCATTTGACGCTTTTTGGTGATTATGGATTTACAAAAGAAGTTCTTTATCCTAGTGGAAAGACTATGCAAAGGAATCCGTCAGGAATTTTCTGCTGAAAACCACCCAGCGCTGGCGCACCGGGACGAGGAAGTAGGGAGCAGCGGCGGCGCGCTCGGCCCGGCGGGGCGGCTGCTGTAGCTGCTGCAGCTGCCGGGCGCTGCGGGCTCGGCGCGCCGGGAGCCGGGGGCGCGCAGCCTGTCGGGGTGCGGAGCCCCGGGGGGACCACTGGCCGAGGCTTCAGCCGAGGTTAGTGCCGTGACAAACCTCTCTTGTGCGGGGCAACAAGTTCCAGACGCTGCCGAGAACTTTTTCTTACGGTGGGTCGTTCTGCTGCTCCCTTGGCGGAGCGGGGCCCCCTACAGCCGGGGCGGAAGGAGCGGCGGGGCGGCCCGGCCGGGAGCGCGGGAGGCCGGCGGCCTGTGCGGGCCGAGCCGGGCCAGGCCGAGCCGGGCCGGGCCGGGC